>RXPK01002810.1:0-124475 GCA_004143645.1 Protaetia brevitarsis | reverse complement strand
TGAATTATTTCAAGTATATTACGTGTTTTTAATTTTTTTTCTTTGTTTAAAATTGTTACGTTGTTGAAATCAAAGGTATGATTTTGAGTTATTTCATGTTTTTTTTAAAGCTGTAAGATTTTTATTATATTTGTCCTTTTATTCTATTTTCCAAATATTGCATGGTTTCACCTATATATACACCATTACAATTTTGACAGTCTATTTTATAAACTATTTGTGATGTTTTACTTTTTTCAATTTTTGATTTTAATTTTGAATAGATTTGGTTTGTAGTTTGTTTGTGTTTTGACAGGCAATTTTGTAATTATATGGTTTGAAAATTTGATTTAATTTTTCGGATAAATGTTTAACATAAGGAATACTTATAAATTTTGTAATTTTTTGATTATTGTTTATATTTTTTGTTGATTTATTATAAAAAAGAAAAATTCTTTGTTTGAATATTTTGTTTATAAGAGAATTTGGATAATTATTTTGTTCTAGAATATTTTTTGCTTTGTTAATAGTATCTGATCGAAAAACTGGACTTGTTAATTTTATTGCTCTGTCAGCTAAACTAATAATAACACTAACTTTTTGAGATAAAGGTTGTGAAGACTTAAAATTTACATAACGTCCACACCATGTTGGTTTAGTATACCATTTAGTTAGAATTTTGTTATCATTGTTGATGGGTTTGAGGTCTAAAAAGGTAATGCTATTGTTTTCTTCAATTCCAATTTTAATCTTGGATAAAAGCAATCAAAATTTTCAAGTAAAACTGGTATATTTTTTTCTTCTAACGCGGTTATGCAATCATCTACATATCTTTTGAAAAAAATTATTTCGAATTATTATTATGATTTTATTTAAAAAAAATTTTCATACTCTAAAACAAATATTCTAGAACAAAATAATTATCCAAATTCTCTTATAAACAAAATATTCAAACAAAGATTTTTTCTTTTTATAATAAATCAACAAAAAATATAAATAATAGTCAAACAATTACAAAATTTATAAAAGTTCCTTATGTTAAACATTTATCCGAAAAAGTAGAGAAAAAGAAATTAAAACTTATATACATGGTCAAGAATTCAAGCTTTAAAATTATAAATTAATGTCCAATAGAAGTATTTTCTCCAATAAACTTAAAATTGCCTGTACATACGAAGAAACAGAATATAAATAAATAACAAGCCAATATATATTCTTCCAGTGCCTTAATAACATGGATTTAGGAAAAATTATTCAACAAATTACACATGAGATACTGTTCAAGATTATTAACATTTCTATTTTAAAGTATAATTATGTCAGAAATGTATACAATCTATAAAACAATACCAAGGTGCAATATCATCCGCCTTGAACGTTTTTTGGTATCGTCTGTATACATGCTAAATCATGATGAAGAATAAATTTAGCCTTTGAAAAATCAATCCATTAGCTTATGTCGCTCCACATTTAGAAGTTAGCTTCTGAACAGAACTGGATTACCTTTCATTTCGAACGTTTTTTAAAATCGTGAATAGACACGCTGAATCATGTTGAAGAATCAATTTAACCATTGAGAAAAAAAAACAATCCGCCTTCTAACACCTTATTTCCTTCTTCAAACAAAAAATACTTAATCATTAATTTTTTGTCTCTCCGGATATATAAAGTAATTGTATGACAAATAAAAAATATAACGCGTTACAAAAAGGTGTAGACTTACAGATTACTTTACAGGCGCTAGAAAACTTAAGCTTATTAAAAACAGGCACGCTTTTTTCCCGATTTAATTTTTGCACATTATCAATGTAGGTTTTATAGCATCCGTAGGGACTATTCTAGATTTAGAGCGTATCAAATTGCAGCCATCTAAGCTACGTTATGTCGTCTCGTAATGATTCAAGGCTTTGGTATTACGTAATGTCATAATTATGGTGTTAAATTACATGGTTATTTCAGTATCCTAAAGTGCAATTTATGTTAGTTAGTGTGCTCTCCGTTTCAGATTTATTAACACACCATTATTACCATGTTTCAGAAGTGACTAATGGATGATATTCCGACGTATATTGAGATTTATACCGACAATAATGTGGAATAAATATTCTTATAATTACTATGTTCAATTTTGATTAGTTTTATTTTGAAAAATTAACAACCCCTATTATAAACAACAAAAGCTACCACTTGTACCACCAAAGTAACTATTATTATTAGTAATACTTTTTTTTCCGCGGAAAGAATTTGGCCCCTATATCTATCTACTCGCCTTTCTAAATCGCTCAGTTCTAATCTAACTCCCTTTATCATAATTCAACCCTCAAACCCTATTTTATTCGTGTCTCTACGAAATTTCAAATGTAAACCTAAAGTAATATATCCGAAATAACGCACGCCGCGTCTGCTAAAGTAGATGAATACTTGTTCGCGGCCCTAACCGATAACATTATTTCTTTAGTTTTAACGATTTTGTAGCGCTTCTGGGAATTGTAGCCGCCGCGTTGCCATTTAAACTCCACATGACTTTAGCCGATGCTCTAATTTTATTACTCATTTTACTTTAAAATTTAATTTATCATCTAAAATAACGCCGAGATATTTGACAAATTCTTTGTAATAATTTCGACTTACCCTGCCGTAACTCCGGTAATATAATTTGAAAAAGAGACTATAGTATAAAATATGTAAAATATGTAATTGTATTTTCATATGTTCCATAAATAATTTTTACTAATAATATGAATACGAACAAACATAGATTATTATGTTTACGTAAAATTATTTACCATATGAACGCAATGAAGTGCTACATGTTTTCCGTTATTTTAATGGTTTTCAATTCATTGTAAGGGCGAACAGATAACATACCTTGATGAATTACCTACTTACGCCATCATTAAATTAACCGTTTGCGATTAGCATATCAATAAATAATATTCACTGTTATTGATGCCTTTCTTAACTCTCCAACTGAAGTTCCTACATAAAATTGATAACCCACGGTCATTCAGCAAACCAAATAAAGTTGTTAAAACAAAATTGATGTTTGCCACAACAATACCATATTTCATTAAGCTATCATTTAATTTTCAATGATTTTAATTTCATTAATACAATGAATGATTTATTACTCAATACATTTCTTCGTCATTTAATACAATCTTTTTCATTGATTTGATGAACTCGTTCTTTGGACCAATCTTAATGCATTATTTCAGGTAAACAATGATTTTTTTTCATTGTTGTTGTGTATGTCTTGTGATTGCTATAGTTTCCTTGATAGGTCTTCTGTATTCCTTTGATGAATTTTGGGAGAGATCTTCTTCCTCACTTGTCATGCCTGTATCGTATCTGTCCTTCGTTACTGTTCCTGTTTGTTGCTTCAAAAGGGATTGTTATTTTAATCATTCCCTCATAATGACGAAACTGATTATTTATTTTACTCGCAAATCGAAAGAAAATTACAGTGTATAAGTACATAGACGGATTAGAACTCTCAAACACTATTGATTTACCAAGTTCCTCAGTAAATAAATCTAGTTTTAGGGTATTGAGTACTGTCGCGTTGGCTCTAAAACTTTTCCCATTGCCATTCTTCGCCTTACTCGTTACGGGGCAAACTGAAATATTCCCGCGCGTCAGCACCGAACATTCCTACATACATACATCAGGAAGCTCCCAGTCCTCATTTGCATCTAATTTCGCGTCTTATCTCCTTATTTCGTCGGCTTTGACAACGACGGCACAAACTGTAACGACTTCGAGAATTCTGTTTGCGTTTTAAAGGTATCTCTTTCCTACCGAGTAGAATTTTGCGAATACGTATACGCACATAGGTAGACATCCGGAGGGAAAGTGGAGTGCATATTTAATAAAGCGTGCCGTGGAAAGAGACGAATATAAAATCGTAACATACTGACGTTACATAATTTGACAAAGAACATACACGGGTATATACATATTTCATCTTTCTTATGCATACTTAATACTTTTCTGTTTTCCAAATTGACGGGCGGCATTAATTTGGTGACGAAGTGGTCCTTTGAGAATATTTTCGACGTACTTATATATGTACATATATATATTCAACTCTTACAAGATACGTATACGTATACCTATACTAAAAGCATTCGGTTTTTCGTCAAAACATATTAATGTAGCACAATTTAGCAAGATTTAAGTTTTTTTTTACCAACAATAAGTGAGATGCGACTGTTAATTAGTAATATGTTTAAACATTTGAACGAATTCATTCAAGATAGAATACCAATTTAAACATTTACTGAACTCAAGCTGAAAATTGAAAGAAAAACGATTTATTAGCTTTCAAATTAGCAAGCTAAACTTAAAGCCAAAAGAAATCCCCATTATATCTGTATCGGTGTATATAATCCCTTGCCTGAATATAGAAAGAGCAACTAAGTTTTAAAAATAAAATGAAATATTTTTCATTAACGATTCCTGCATTGTTTTCTGTGACAATCCATTTGACAGTTTTCGGTTTGGTTCTCTGATTAGGGTAGAGTAGAAACCTAAGCACTAGTTTCACTTAGTGCCAGCGCTTTTGATCTTTTGTCTATCAATTTAGGGAACTACGCGATGACGCTTTAGCGGCTTTGCTTGGAACTAATAATAGCAAAGTGGGTACGAAAATAACCTATATACTGGAACGGATTGACAATTGACAGAAAATCGCACAGCATCACTGTTTACCAATAACGTTGCTAAGAACAAAATGACAGAATGAAACGGCATTGTAGGTTAGATTTTTGTTTGTAAACAAATTCAAATAGTTTTAGTTACAGTTTCACCCACCTATGCGACACTGCGAAGTTCCCTGGTGGGATACGTTTCAAACCCATGTTTCCGACGATGTGAAACTACTCCTTATATACTCCGTATATATTGTAGGGCATCCCTGTCCAACTTGAATTAGACAAATCGGCAGAGGCGCTAGAGTCAACATGCAAGTACATAAAGTTGCTTACATTATACAAGGAAAAGGAATTTCTGAAAAATATGTTAATAAAATTGCATATAATTTAGGCGAAGTGTACCACGACAATTATCATTTATTCTAGATTGAAATTTCATTGATAAGTAGCACCTCTTTTAAGAAAACTTATAATTGTTCCAGAGCAAAAATGATTATTTTATTCTAGTCATTTCTAATTAACTGAAGTGTGATATTGACATTTAGAAAATTAAATAAAAGCTACATATTTTAAGTGACAGTTTCGTTAAAATATTGCGCCTCGGCCGAAGCAGCAGGAAACTACCGTTTTCCTGCCTAGGCAGCCAAAAATTTCACTAAAGGTTGACCACACTAGATTCCACATGACAGACGTGTAATAAATTGTCATTAAGCTACTGTTCAACCATGTTAAGATGAACTGGTGTCTTCACTGCACTTATTATTGATAAATAGATATTAAACTAGAAAAAAAATTACAGAAAAGGATTTATTCTCGGAAACGTCAAAATACTAAGGTATGTAACATGTGTGCTATCTTGTACTGTCAACCCCCTAGTATCAAAATTTCTTTTCTATTTTCAATTCAAAATTAAGATTTATCGGCCGAAAAAACATTGTGTATCCCACGGTCAGAAACTCTTTTGCCAGTATTCGTAAATACTTGTTTTACAGTATTTGAAGTGTTGTTAGTCATTTTGATATTTGGCAATTCATTTAACATACCCAAAATGCATGTACTTTAAGTTTAATCAACATTTATA
Organism: Protaetia brevitarsis; assembly: GCA_004143645.1. Taxonomy (NCBI): domain Eukaryota; kingdom Metazoa; phylum Arthropoda; class Insecta; order Coleoptera; family Scarabaeidae; genus Protaetia; species Protaetia brevitarsis. Next base: position 118,760 of record RXPK01002810.1, on the reverse strand, counting down.
TAGTAAATATTAACCATTATTACCAAAAAAGAAATGTCATTATTTCAGTTTAGCCATAAATTGAGGAATTAAATTATAATAAAATAATAATTATATAAAAAAAAAATCTTTACATAAATACTAAATAATCTGTCAAATTGAGTTATTTATTGGTTGACCTATTACAAACCAATTTAAAGTCTATATTAGCATTTTTGCAATTACTACCAATGTACCAATAACCAAGGTTTTGTTATCAAAAATGCAACAAAATATCCCAAAATATTTCTTTTATATATTTATATTCCGAACATATCATTGTTGTACATTAGTTGACGTGTAAAGTAAAAAGATGACCCGTGGAGGAATCGAACCTTCCGAACTATCGGAAATTAGTGCGACGCTCTAACCACTAAGCTAACGAGTCAAGTAATAATTTAATCCTTATTATACACATAAGCGGTAGAATTATTTGTGTACTTATTTATTTGTTGTTAATTATGAATAGATAAATTAATCCATTTATAATTCTTCTAAAGCTCACAGCCGAGATATATCTCTTTCTCAATCTTCATCAAAACACCAGGGAGATTTCGTTATGAAAATTGACTACGACAATGTTTAAACCCGTGATCTCGTAGTAATAATCGATAGACCATATGTGAATCATTCATGAACTTGGCTGTTATCATTATTTTGTGTAAAATGCATATATGTTTACATATTTGATGGATCAATATGGAAAATTATTTCTAAAATTTATTTCATTAGACAGAACTTCCCCTAAGTAATAGTAAGTGAAGCATACCTTACCTACTAAAGTTCATGTTTACATAGCCTTCCATTTTTAATTTCTTCATAACTTATAAATAGTTATAATTGCAAATGCAAGGAAATACAAATATTCATGTTAAGGTAATGTAAAATGCAAAATTTTAGATCCCGAAAGGCATTAAAAAAAAAAAAAAAAAAAAAAAATGCAAAATTCTCTATTTAATTGAACTTCCTTTATTACACCAACACCTTTACAAATTTATACCAACTTCTTATTTTCAATTTCAAATTTAAGAGAAACTACCTAAAACAGGGTTTATAGTACATTGCTCTGAACAATTAGCAGACATCCCTAACAACACCATACAACACTTTTGTTATCTAGTTATACTATTACATTCACCGTTACATCAATAACTGTTAAAAAAAAAAATAATTCAATAATTTCCACCAACCATATATATTATTGAAGATATTTCTCGAATTTTGCACTATTTTAATATAAAAAAGCTATGTGTATTTGTACTTACTACTATCGACATAGTCCGCCATTTTGAGGAAACATAATATCACGGATATTTGATCATACATTATGCAATTTTCCGTATTTCCTAAAATTGCAAAATGCAATTTATATTTTAATATGAAATGCAAATAAATTATACAATAATATGAAGTGCGCCTCAGTAGGGAAAAACTCGTATTAACCATTTCATTTGGTAAAATATTTGAATTAATTTTCCGTTTTATGTTCGTAGTTACACTAACATTGCATGCCGTTGAATAAATAGTAAGTAACTTAATGTTCAGTGGCGGAATAAAATATCCGAACTATGCGAGCAAGAGAGTAATACATTGAATGATTAAAATTAAACTATAAATTAAATATTTAACAACGTAAAAGTCCAATAATATACAAGTTAGTTATTTAGGAAACACGACATGTGCAACCACCTGCCAACATACCCACAACCAATAAAAAAATATAAAAATAACTACTCATTGGTTAGTAAGAGAGGAGATTACTAGTGCGCATGACCTGCAGTGGTGAACTCTATATAAAGCCACATTTCTACGAACCTGAATTTTATTGTTAATACCACTACAGCTACAAACTAAAGGATTCTCAGCTAGCATATTATTATTATTATCCTTCTGGGTTTGGAAAAAACAGCCTCCACGTCCTTTCAATTTCGATAGCTGTGCCGTCTCGGCTGTTCGCGTAACTGAAACTGACTCCTCTCTCAACGGAAGGATGAACCGTCATATGAATAATGTTGCTGCTATTGCTATTGATATCTGCTCTCTTGCTCGCACCGTTCGGTTATTTTTTCGGCCACTGTACACACATAATTATGTATCAACATTTGTAAAACAAAATTCGGCTTTAATTTCATGCAAACAACAAATTATTTGAATATGTAAATTAATTTGCGTTAGCGGTTAGCATACTAATGGACGAAATGTTTATTACTTGTAATGGAGTACAAATCAATTTGTAGACACATTTATTTTATTGTAGAGTAAATATTTAAGCGATGTAAAACCATACGAATCAGTAGTTTCACATTTGAATCCTACAAATTTCAATATAAAGGTACCTATATACAAAGTTTGTTTGCATCCGTAATTTAGTATATCCAGGCAATCAAACATCAAACATAACCATCGTTTGCTCTGAAATTCTGTTTTAACATAGTATGTGGTGGTATTATAACAAGCACTTAAGGGAAGAAGAAACAGTAAGCATATTTTACTGTTAAACACTGTCATAATGTTGTAGAAATGTGTTGACAGGTGATAAGTATTTATTTATATATTAATAACATCACTTTGTATCTTAATAACTCCATATTGATTGTGTTCTGTTCACAACAGTTTCGGCAGAATTATCCCATCCTTTTTGTTATTAATCTCCTCCCATGGCACAATGCAGTGCCTCGCATCTCCCGGTTCCATTAGCACTTTACCGTAGTCTGTACAGCCAACTTCGTCGCATGCATCGGTGAAGAGACAACACCAATAGAGCCTTAATCCTTTAATCTTCCGGGATAGTTTCGTAGATGTGAAGCTAGTTTGCCGGGACTACTGCATCTTACATACTGATGAAGTATACCTGCAGTTTCCGGCATCCTTTTCGAAAGCGTATTAAGGTCGCCGTAAGAAAACGTTTCCTTAGTTTACTAGAGGAATGGGCGGAATAGGAAAAAGGCAAAGCAGTAAGAATGAGATCGGAAAGAGTGCTTTTGCATTAAATCGATGGGAAAATTATTCCAGTCTTAAGATTGAAACGATAGTCGGTTGTTTGGCAAAATCGTGTCGTTCCTTCTTGTGTTAAATTAATATATAATAGGATTTGTTGATTTATTTTGCCATACTGTACGCATATCATTAATATCTGCCTTACTAATAATGTGTTTTCTGATCTTTGGAAGACTTCTTTTATATTTCCCATTGCAAAAATCTTCTCCGCTTAAGTATAAGAACAATCATCTTATCTGTATATTATGAGTTCTGGCAAGGCTTCTTGAACAAATTTATGTATGCCCAGTTTACGTCATAGTTGTTCAACTGCTCTTAAATCTGGCGGATGATCTTCATTAATAAGATCAGTAATGGTATCGGTTCTAAACCTATTGCACTTTAGTCATCCACCTCACTTAATACTGTGTCACTATTTAGATATTATCTCTCCACTAGACAATAATATATTGTTGTTAATGATTATTCATGTCAGTATGGACCGATTAAGCGTGGAGTTCCACAGGCGTTCCATTTTGACCACTTCGTTTCTCTATTTACGACATTTACATTTTGTAATGTATAACAAAAATACTCAAAACTGTGGTACTGGTAATGCTGTACACTTCTCCTAAACCCCTCACCACAAACTGCACTAAACTGGACGTACGTTTCGATAGCAAAGCTATCATCATCAGCAGATACACTGTTAAAGATGAGCCAAATGCTCCTTGTAACGCGTTTTAATTGATCTTTTAGTTTGCCCTATATATACATGATCACAATCTTTACAAGATATTTTATAAATACCTGATTTGTCCAAATTATCTACTTGATCTTTAGGGTTACCAAAAATATTTTTAAGACTATTATTTGAAGTAGTAACTAATTTTTGAAAGCAGAGCTACCGATTTGATAGCTGATAGTCAAATAACAAATAACACACCAAGGTCACCGATTTTGGTATATCTAGGAGTCGGTATATTGTTAGATGAATAGGAAAAACTTGACTTGTGGCGTTACACTTCGAGTGTGAAACAACAACGCCGTTATTCAGATTAGGTTGATTTTATTTCGATCCAGCAATAATTTCCAATGTCAAGATTTTTCTGTAGTAACATACAATCAGATGCGGAAGATATTCTATTATAAATCTTCAAATCATTGCATACACTATAATTCTACAATCCACCAATCACAATAGATCGTTTAAATAAGCATTAAAGAGTAAGGGCCCCAAGTGTGAACCTTATAGTACCCCAGAATAAGCTGCAAAAATTGATACGAAACTATTATTAACAACATAACAGACACAATTATTTAAATATGTTTGAAAAAGGTTTATAACTAAAAAAATAATAATGTGTATGTGTGTATTCTATTTCATTCAACTAAAGCTTCTTTCTATGTTTAACCTACATTTTTTCTATTTGTCGCAGATTCGAGATCGAACAACTTCGCACGGGCGGTACGCATAAGTTACACAAACAGCACGCCAACCAGCAGGACAGGAACGACCACATGACAATCAAGTGGCTGTCGGGCAACGTGAACGAGTTGAAAACCGAGCTGTCCGAGGTGCAGGCGGCGCTGAACGCGACCGTCATTCTACAGAATCACGAACAGCTCGACACCGATCTGAGCTTGTTGAGGACGGACGTGTCCAACCTGAACAGGGAATTGGAAATCGCCAGGAATAAGAACGTCAAATACGAGGCGGAACTGCTGGCCATCAGGGAGGAACTGAATTCCGTCAAGGACCACTCAAAAGCGGCCGCGGTCGTCTGCGGAAAGACAAAGAATCAGGTATGTGTGTTACGTCCTTACATTTCCGATATATTGAAACATTACCATACGTTTCTACTTATTCGGGATACATCATGGATCGACTAAAACGGAATAGCATAACGAATCACAATGTAATGATATGCAAATAAATTATGCATTCACTAATGTTATTCAGCGGCGGTTGGTGCTTACGTTTTACAATGGCCGTTACAATGATCTAATATCTTCGCATAAGTTCGTAACATGTTCGTATTTCGGACGATTGCACACGAACTTCAATCATTGTATTGGCCTCGCCTATGACGTATGCACCAGCCGCCGCTGATCTTATTGACGCAATGATTAAGCAAACATAAAACTGGATAACAAAAGTCCTAATTCGCCATAATAAATATTTACATCAACACGTGGAAATGCATCAGGGGAAAATGTAATTGGCAAGTAATTTTTAGTTGCCCACCTCACTTAAATTATAAAATAATAATAATGTCTATTTCTCAAAATATTGCAAAATGTTAAAATGTGTAAGTAATAAGGTTAGTACGAAACAGTTTAAATTAAAAGCAATTAATAATTACAGCCGTCAGCCTGTGAAATTTGATGAATTTAACTAGATATGCATAGAAGTTTGCATTTGAAGTCAAAATTGAGTAAATTTCTTCAAAATTATTTTAACCGGTGTTTAATTAATTATCATTTTTTCATTTCCCTGGGTATGTCGGTTTTTGTTTAATTATAAAGATGTTTTTTTTACGTTTCGGAAAATTTATTGTTTCCTTTTTCACATTTTATTTTTTATCCTACAAATATTTACCACCATTAAAACTTTAAAATTTAACATTTTACTTATTAATATCTAAAGTAATAATTAAACAAAAAGAAAAAAGTACATGATTAAAAACTTACGTTAGTTACTTCCATCTCTTTTGCTTCCACCTTTGGGGTGCTGTCAATAATTTTTTTTTAATTACATTTAAACTTAAAATTGTAAAACACGATTATACATTATACAAGTCAAGTATATTGACTTACTACTTACTGTATTTACGTAATTATGTCGACTTTATGGTGATATTCCATGCATAATTATTGTGCCTGTAAGATATTCTGTAAGTCTGTAGCCATCTGTAATACATGCTTGCAGAATTATAGATAATTTTACAGGCATTACAGGTGTGTACTGAATTCTATCATTAATATGGTATTTAAAGTAAGAATAGCTACAAAATATGAAAAATAAACCGCACCGCCTTAATCGAAACCTTGCAACGGAGCCATTTTTTTACAAAAATTATACAACGTTATTACAATAGGTATGTAGTAGTTTATATAAAATCATGTTATTTTTATGCGTAAAATTTAAAGATGAAATTATATCTAAGGTGTTCCATTTAAAATAATTTTTTTCTGTAATGAAAAATAGAGCTACAATCAAACAACTAATTTTCGGTGGGATATCCCGTAAAAAAGGATTGCACAGCTTTTGCAATTTAATACAAATGGTAGCGTTAAATAGAGCTTTTAGAATTATTAAAGAAAACAAAATCAAAATAATAATAAAGATTTAAAGCACGAGTACTGAGTACTAGCCCTCGACGTTATGCAACCAACGATTGATTTTATCCTTTCTTTAAAGCAGTTTTGCTATCTAGTTCTACTTTTCCTAATCAATATATTGAAGTATTGATAGTACTTCCTTGTCATACATTAGGCAGCTATTTACACTTGCAAATTATTATATCGAGAACTTTTAACACACAGCAAACATATCTAAATAACTTTCCTGAAAAATTGGAAAGCAAAAAGTTACTTAGAGGCAACCTATTCGGAAATCCACTGGAGAATTCTTTTTTACACGTTGACTGTAACCATGCATGTGTATGTGTTCGGGTCGCTTTAGTTTCCAGCAGCGATGTTTGCTCAACTCGCTCGCGTTTTGATTGAGAACCGTGTTTGCTTACAACTTTTGTTTTTCCAATCCGATTCCAATCCAATTCCGAAGGCGCACACGTAGTATTTATAAAACTTTTTGAATAAAGTGAGGTCGAGCATAATGTCATAGTTCGTGGAATGTTTTTCAAAATTGCTTTTTTTTTTGTTGCCGTTGCAGGAATCCATCAATTTTCAAGCCCTCTCATGCTAATAAATAATAAGTGTTACCTCCATGTTTTTAATCCTAAGATTCTTAAAATTAAGCAGTTTAACATAACAGGAATATCAGTAACAATGCGTTATCGGTATTCTAACTTTTAGGCACATAAGATCTTCTATGAAATGAATTGTGTCAAATTATCAGTTAATGTCACAGAACAACTAAATCTAGCACTACATTTATCAATTTTTTAACAACAATAAGAAGTTGAGTAGAAGTACCGACTTTACTTCTTAGGGATTTGAAGAGAGTACTATTAGGTATGCAACCAGTGGATAAATTAAATTCCATGTTAAGCTTTTGCAATCAATTTATTGCTTCTTCAGAGATAATTACTATAATAGTAATATGAGATTTATAAACCTATTTGAAGAATTATTTAAAAAGGTTTAAAGCCTAATTACTTACATTGGAAAAATCTTAAGCAAGCTGAAATACACACGCAATAGATTTTACACTTGTCACTTTCTAGTTCAATTTTTATTTAAGTTGTCGTTATAATAGGAATCATATCTATTTGGTGGGAAAATGCAGCCTGATATTTTATTCAGAAAATTAATGAAATTGCTCTTGACTTTCTTCACCTAAATAGCCACCAATGATGAATAAGAAATGTATATTTATTGCTATTCAAATATCACTTGTACACTGAGAAAAGAAATTGCATTAAATGAAAAGTTTTATAACTTTTGGTTTTTATTATGTTCAACGAAAAGAATACCTTTTCTCAGAAAAGTGTTTATTGTAACTGAAAGTAGCATGCTGTTTTGCCGGAAGACTATTTTCTTGTTAAGTATACAAGCTTTTCGACGAAAAGTAACCGTTAATTAAATGGAGTGCACCTTAATTTTGATTAATATTTTATAATGTCTTTATAACTTCTGTTTAAGTTAGACAATACACATACATATTATATTGTTATTATTATGTAGATATTAACAACATATTTTAGTTTCTTTCAAGTATTATTGAATTATAAACAGTATTTTTAAATAAAAAAGCGGACGTTTTGGTTTATTTGCGTGGACCGCATGTATACATTGATTTAAAACTTTTGCCTTTTAACGGAAAATGCAAGCATCTGTATTCAAGCTGAGTGTTTTTTTAGGCGGAGTATTTTAATTTTGTTTGTTCCCAGTGCATAAGTCTCAGATACACAAACAATAATAAACAAAAGTGAATATTTTTCGCGCGAGGTTAAGGAAATTTCAGACATAATTGGAATCTTTTCATTTAATGCTGATTTACTTATAAGCCAAGGATCTTTACAGAAGTATATAGCGTTTGAAGGTTTTAAAACTGTTATACACGGGAAAAACGATCTTGTTGTTTTCAACCATTTTTCATGCATTTGGTTACAGTTACTAAATTATCACTTGCTTTAGGAATATTAAAAATATTCCTGTTTTCAATCAAACAAATAATTTGGTTAGTAGATTTATTTGAAGCTAGCGCAGAGTTTATTACTTTAACTAAATATTTACATGGACGTAAAGTTAAGTATTGCATTTTATTTTCGTATAGCAGTTTTCTCCCCATATAGTACAGCAGATGAGCAGATATACTTATGTGTGGTTGAGAAATTGTCGCATAGATGGCGCATCTCCTATTTCATTCCAGTAACAGATAATATTTCGCACAAAATAGGCTAGAAACTATGATCGTAACATACTAATCTGGCATATTTACTAGAACAACATCGGATAGGAGGCATCGCCATTGAAAGAACGATTTCCTCAATGGTACACTAGAGTGCTAGGGGCTCCCAATACTTACTAGGATTTACAACATTCTAACAAATCCCTCCTTAGTGCATGGGTTTTTGGAGATAATTCATTTTCATTTCGATTGAAAATGATCACGGCATTTTGTTGTGTTTACGCTTAAGTCTAAAATGAATAAATGTTGTAAGAAAAGGAAAAATCTCTTGAATCATCATGCTTACGGTTTTCTGCCAATCTGCATAGTTTTCAAATTCAAAATAAAGAGGACTTGAATCAAGTATCAATATCTTTCACTTAAAAGAATAAACTGTTTCAACGAAAGATATATTATTTCGAAGAAATTGAATTTAAAATTATATTCCTTTTCAAGGAAACACCAAATCAATGGCCATATAGAAAACGCAAAAACTTTTGGTTTAATGCAATTTCTTTTAGATGAAAAGGATTTTCTCTCAGTGTATAACCTCCTTCATGACTTCAATAGATAACTTTGCTACTCATTGAAGAAAATATTATACAAATAATTTACTGTAATTTACCTATTAATCAACATATTTATGAAATTATTAGACAATAGCGGATCCACAATAATAGCAAATGATGTGAACAAACCGCTAATTGCAGCACTTGCGTCTGTAATAACACGATGAAATGCACAATAACCGTTAATGCATCCGTGTACATATTCCTTTCATCAATAGTAGTAACGTTAAATGGGGATTACAACAACGCCTAATATGAACGACCCCCCAAATGGATTTAATCGTTGCTAATGTCGTTGGACCCATCAAAGGACCTGTACCAGATTCGATTATGATTGAGAATGCGGTGCCAGTATGTACGTTACAACCAAATATGGTAAATTTAATCGAATCATTTATCGATTTGATTGTGTTGTATCTCTTTGACCTACTGTTTGGTGTTTTGCCGTTTGTACATACCCATTTTGCCTTTAAAAATATAAACCTTTCGCTCTAACAAATATTATGCACATCTAATTAAAGAAAACTATACTTTAATAACAAGAAAATGTAGTATTTCCTATTTCTTTTGGCAAATTTTGAGTTAATACCACAGAACAACTACATCTGGCATTACATCTGTTAATGCTAGTGGTCTGGGGTTCGAATATCATTCTGGTCAACTGGTAACCGGTTTTTTTTTTTCCAGAGCTGTAAAGATTATTATATGATATACGGCGAACTCATAAAGTCGCAGCACCAGAATGTAATTTAAGTTATATTTTAATTTTAATATTTTGTATTATATTTTTGTAATTGTTGACTATGTTTTTTTTTTTAAAAACGAAAATATTATATCTTATTTCTGTAACATCATACGTAATCAATATCAACAATCAGACCTCAGTACTTGCCTAAGTCCTTAATGTACTGTGGTAAAATCACAAATTTCTTATATTATATTGCTTGTTTTTTACAATATTTAGCTATACGTTTTTATTTGCTTCTAGTATTAACCCGTGGTTAATCTATCATTTTTCTAATGAGTTCCACACTGCCTTAGTATTCTGTCAAATTATTCTTCCAGGTCTATAAAGGCTACATACGCTTCTATATTTTATTCCGACATTTTCTTTGCTAATTCATTAAATGTAGCTATATAATCCTTTCGTAAAGCCGCTCTATGAATCAGATAGTTAATGTTCTACTTTTACCTTTTAGTTATTTTTCTAGAATACGTTTATGGAGCTTAGATGCCGCACATTGCATATCAGTTTTTTCTCTTGTTTCGTGGTTTATCGGAAATAAAAAAAAATCTATTCAATTACAAAAGATTTATTGTATCATTTCAGTTGATGCTATTGCTTAGTAACACGCTTATCGATATTACACCGAAGACTACTTCAGTTTGCTGGTGGACAAGGCAAGTTGTGGACTGTGTGTTACAGCTATAATGTTTGTGTTTTCGTTTTCACCATGATTTCGTTAAACGTGAAGCTACAAAGTTTTATGAGACCAAACCTTTTGAAACGTTATAATTAATTATCCAACTAGAGGAGTACAATTAAATATATTAAAGTAAAATTTGACTTGATGTATGTTTATTAGGTTATGTTCTCTACATTTTTCAAATTGACATTTGTGATGTTAAGAGGGAATCCTGCTTTAGGAGGCCTTAAAAGACCGTTTTTGGAGAATATTTTTAGGACAAAAAAAAATGAGCAAGTCTAGCGAACTTTTTAGGATATTTTATCACATATTTGAACATTAAAAAAAAAATTGAAAGAAAAATATGTAAACGCAGCCGATTTTTATGCACATTTGTGCAACACCTCGCAATTACAGTCTGCAATCGGTGGGAAAGATGAAGCTCGTAATTTTCGTCTGAAACAAAAAAAAAATAACAAAGAAAATTTTAACTCTCGTGTATTTTCTTCTATGTGAATTAAAAAAAAAAACCCCAAAATTGTGAAATTTAAAATTTTTCTCAGATTTGAAAATAAATGTGCTTTTTGCAGGAAAAATAAATCATTTCAACTTGCCAAAAAGTTGTTTCGAATTTTTTTTTTCATGAATTTTTTAGTTCAAATAGAAGAGAACACAAATGAAGCTAACAAATGCCTTGGTTTGTTTGATTGGTTATCTAGTTTCTGGCAATCACGCCCACCAGTTTAGAAAAATCGTAAAAACGAAAACTCGAGAAAAAGCGCTTTTTAAAAAAGTTTACGATCAAAAAAAAAATTTTAATTTTCGATTGCTTACAGTAATAATACGCTAATCAGCTATTCAAAATATTATTGTTTCGAACGAACCGTTTGAACTTTTTTAAATACATAGTTCGGAGTCGACTGAGGGGGAAGCGCGCCCTTCATCTGCCCGAGCGCTCGTATATCTGCTCGCACCTCACTGCGTTTAGTGCTGTATCTTGAAAAATATTGCGAATTAGCCTCTATACTTTTGATACTATTATTCTTAGATATATTAGGAATAGATTTGCCACAATAAAAAAATCGATTTTTGAGCCTTCTAAAGTTGCATCCTCCCTTAGTGACACGCACTATAATTACAACTACAATCAACATTGATTTCATTATCAATACCTGCAATTTTGAAAATGGGATTATTCACCATATTTTTTTTAGAATCTGCAACAGTAAAATGAAATTCTTACCTTAAAATACATTTACTCCAACGCACTTACATTAAATAAATTTTGTAGATTTATAAATAAAAATTCATTGTAATAAATTAATAGTAATTGAGTAATTTGTTACATTTGAGTTATAATGTCTCTTTAAATAAATGTAATATGTTTATACTTGCTTATAATTGCGACAATTAGTCTCTTTTAAAAATTTAAATAATCAAAATTTTATGGCGAGTAGCCCCATTCTTAGAATTACAAACATCCCTAATGAAACCAATGTTGATTGGTTCATTCTAAACAGTATTTTTTTTTTTATTTTTTGCAGTTGTAATTAGTACAGTTTAAAAAAACCAAAGTGCACTTAGGCGAAACGTCACAATAATTGTTTCGTTGAGCATTGAAATCTTTTCATTTCCGCTAAACCACCAAACAAGAGAAAAAGAATCGATTAAATATTCGAAAAAGAAAGGTGCACTTAGCAAAATTAACCCTCGGTAATTATAGCACTCCCTATTATCACCCTTTTTAAATATGTAAGCTATTACTCTTACTTCCCAGTCCTCTAGCATTCTATCGGTTTCCCAAGCTTTATTATACAATGCTGCGAACACATCAATACCTTTTTCTTCAATCATTTTAATCGACTCAGATTTAATACCATGACAACCCGCTACTTATCCAATCTAGCAAATAAAATACTTTTAATTAAAAGATATTTTATTTTCAAAATCGGTAATTCAATCTTCCATCTTCTTCAATCATATTATTCATGGATATACCGCAGCTTTGCTTCGCAAGCTAACCATAAATTTTATTTATCTTCAATTCATTTACTCTCCATTAGCATATTTATATTTTCCAGGCGACTAAACTGGTCTACAGGGAAGCGAGTTTAATTGAAACATTTTAATAAGTTTACCCAAATTGGATTTACCCTCAGATTCCTGTTTTTTTTTTTTTTTTGAGGCGGCAACTTTGTTCGCCCTTTCGAGCAGCGAACGCGGCAATAAAAACCAAATCGCCTTAATATAAACAACACAACGACCCACCTCTCCATACCGCTGCACCTTTGTTAAATTCCGGGCTTGTCCGCTCAACCGCCCGCGCCCACACCACCGGATTTTAATTTGGGAAAACAATTCGCATTTCCGGGCGGTATTCAAACTTTTCGGTTTATTAAATCAAAAACGGGCTTTGTTTTTTGTTACTTTTTGATTATTATGCGCCGGTCGGACGATCAAACGGAGCTTACGTGGTAAATCGCAGATGTTTTATCTGTTGTACGGTTGCACATTGGATCAGAAACATGGAAAATGCGATGTGTTCCCACTCTAAAACAGCATTAAACGATTTGAATTATTTGAACAAGAAATAATGAATAAGGGGGGTATCTCTGTCAACACACGCCGTGGTAAAAAGGTATTCTTATATTAAGAAAATGGAGTGTTGCTCAAGGACACTTTCTGTTGCTGCGGAACTTCAACTTTAGGGGGCGCTATTTGACTTTAAAATCCGGCCCAAATTTCGTTTATCCAAAATAGCTTTTAAACGGTGAGAGATAGAAAAAAAATTTCAATGGCGGTCTTGCAGCGTTTGTGTAACCCTTTTGGTTGCTACAGCTATTTATATACAGGTGTTACAATAAGCATGGAACGACATATGTTGAGTTTATTTCAGATCTACTAGATTGGAATTTTATAACAATAAATTTACAACTCTTAGAAAGCAAATTCGACAAAATATAGATAGTGATTTTAGAAATCATATGAGTTTTATTAATCGTAAATCAAAATCTGCACTTATTCCCGGACGTATGATTCACAATACACAAACTTTATCTTCTCCTTTCGAAATAACAAATGCTTTGCTGACCATCTTGCTTCGGTGTTTACAATTGAAGACAATTACAATATGCATAATGGTTTTAGATAAGCTTTTTTTATCTCCTTTTGATTTAGAAGTTGTTTCAGAAAATGATATTCTTGAAGGTTTAAACTGTATGAAAGAAAAAATGACCATGGGTCCAGACGGAATTCCTGATTTTACTGTTTAGGATTGCCCTTATGTGTTAATTACGTCTTTACGCATTTTTTTAATTTGATACTCTCCAAAAAGAAGTTTCCTTCTGCTTGGAAAATTTCACGTCCTATTTCTATAATATGCAATTTTTCTAAAATATTTGAAACGGTTTTATTTAAACCAATGTATGCCCATACTGTAAATAAATTATCAACTGTCCAACATGGGTTCATAAAAGGTAGACCAACTGCAACAAATTTATGTTCTTTTACATTTTGTTTCTAAAGCCTTGGATATGTCAGGTTGATGCACTATTTATGGATTTTTCAAAAGTATTTGGCCGTGTACAGCACCATTTAATTCTTAGAAAATTACATAATTATAGAGTTTCTGATTCCATTACTTTATTCCAACCCTATTTGTATGATCAATGAACAATTATGTGGAATACCTTCGTTATTAATTTCATTCTTATAAGTCTACATCTGAAGTTCTCATGAATCTGTTTTGGGGCCATTGATATTCCTTATTTTTATTAATGATATTATCAGGGTTGTAAATTATTCTAATTGCCTTATATATGCAGATGATTTAAAAAATCATTCATCATCAATCAATTGTTTAACTGATTGCCATAGTCCGCAAGATGACTTAGCAGCTATTTGTTGTTGAAGTAAGCGTAACTGCCTATTCATATAATATTTGTAACCGAGCGCCAACCTTTCAACTGGCGGTTCCGATAGGGTCCCTAGATGGCGCTGGCATGCGGAAGAAGAACTACCTACGACGAATAACAGAGGGCAGCACCGGGTCGAAGATTCGAGAATATTCTCCAGAATCTTCGAGGACGTTCTAGAAGGCCTCGAACAATCTGGACGTTCGCGCCAGCTATAAAATAACGCGTCGGGTGGCCAGGAGGCAGTCAATCGATACGAGTTCGATAGTCGTCCGCGATTGATTAGTACATGTAATATAAATATCGTTTACATAAATAAAGACATTAGTGGTTAAGTGATATAGTTAATAAGCATTTTTAATAGATTTTAATACCGTAATAGTGTTAATAGAATAAGTGAATTTAAATATATCGCCTGTGTGTTTTTCTAAAACCCGACAACGTTTTAAGAACCGAAAAACGTTACAATTGGTGTCAGGTGTGGGGTATTTGGCGATATATTAGTGGACTAATAGTGTTTAATTAGAAACAATGGCGGCGAAATACTGTAATTAGTGGACTTGAAAGTGGAGATCTCAAACGGGAATTAGAAGAAGGGATGAAATACGAGTGGAAGGAAGGCCGAGCTTCAGTCGATTACGAAGAGCAATAGAAGCAGCTGGTGAAGATCCTGAGACATATTTGTTTGAAGTGTCTGGTGGTAATGGCGAACTTTTAAAAGAACTTACGGAAAATTCTCGCAATTTAGAAGAGAAAGTTTAGAAAAAAATTGAAAACCTGGACGAGAAGAATATAGAAAATTCTAGAAAACTAGAAGAGAAAGTTCTAGAAAAAATTGAAAACATGACGAGAAGAATATAGAAAATTCTAGAAAACTGGAAGAGAAAGTTCTAAAAAAAATTGAAACATGACGAGAAGAATATAGAAAATCTAGAAAATTGGAAGAAAAATTATAGAAAATTCTCTTAATGTCAAACAAGAATTAATGAACAGAATCGACGAAAAATCTAGAATGATTGAAGAATTGACGATCGCATGAAGGTGCTAGAAGAACAAATTCATTCTGGAACCACACGAAACACGGAAGAAACTGGAAATTCTACCATACGGAAGCACTCAGATGGAACCAAGAAATTCAGTGCCCATCTGTACGGTTCAAAATAAAGTTACCTGCCTACATTCGACGGGAAGACTCCCTTGGAAGACTATTTGACGCTGCTGGATACCACAGCTACGGTATATGGCTGGACGGAAGCTACCAAAGCAGCCATGTTATCAGTAGCTCTGCGCGGCGATGCTTGAAGGTACTCCAGGTTATTCCTTCGACGGAGCGACAAAATTACCAAAACGCTACTTAATCAATTGAGATGCGTTTCGGTAACAAAACATCTGCAGCAAGTATATCGCTCGCAGTTGAAAAATCGCTGTCAGAGGTCGAACGAGACTCTACAGGAGTATGAAGCTGACGTCGTTCGTCTAATTAAGAGTGCTACCCAACGTACCGGAAGATGTGTGCGAGAGTCTCGCTGTGGAAAAATTCCTGGATGGCCTGCTCGATAAGGATACTCAACAGGCAGTAAGCTCGCTCGGCCGCAAACGTTGAACCAGGCTTTAGCTCAAG
Source organism: Protaetia brevitarsis (assembly GCA_004143645.1). Taxonomy (NCBI): domain Eukaryota; kingdom Metazoa; phylum Arthropoda; class Insecta; order Coleoptera; family Scarabaeidae; genus Protaetia; species Protaetia brevitarsis. Next base: position 102,678 of record RXPK01002810.1, on the reverse strand, counting down.
CACTAGATTTTAAGCCGTGAAGCAATCGGTCAAAGGACCTGCTCGCGTCGTGCTCTAGGAGTCACGAGGAAGAAGAGCCATTAGAAGGAATTATGACGAAATTAGATGAAATGATTACGAAAAAGGACGGAATTGATGACGAAAAGGGAATCCGTGCAAACTAGGCAACCAGGAAGACTATGCTGGAATGTGGAAGGATGGGCACGTACGTAGTCGGTGTCCGATCACGAAAACCAAAGCCGACGGAAAACTAAAAGGGCCGACGGGAAGGGCGATCGTCGACCTATGTAGCTGATGCCCCAGTAAACCAGTGATTGTTGCTTCAGTGGGATGTAGACCTAGCAGCCTCGTCGTGTATGGGCATGTAAATGGAAACTGAGAGATTTACTGCTAGATACTGGTGCAACAATGACAATTCTTCGGCGGAAGCAGTGGGAAGGAAGAACCGGATATATCCAACCAGGGACGCTACGTACGGCAATGGGCAATCAGTCAACGTGCTGTGGGAGACGACGGCCCCACTTCCGTATTGGTGATACTGCATGCCAGTATCGTGTAGTAGTTTGCAGAGATAGACAGACGTAATCCTCGGAATGGACATAATGACAGAATTTGGTTTCAAACTGGACTTGCAAGCAGGAGTGTTGAAGGTTGGCAAAGAAGAAGTTATTCTCAACCACAGCCAGAATATGTCGGCCTGCGTGGTATTGGCAGAAGAAGTAACTGTGGCGAGCCGCAGTGAAACCATTGTGGAAGCGAGCGTAAGTGGAGACATCCCAAAGGGCAAGTTTTAATGTGGAAACCGGAGCGATTAGCGGTCAAGGTCGTGGAATACTGGTCGCTAAGCAGTGATACAAGCTGGAGAAAAACTGCCCGTCCGACTGTGAACGTCAATAGTTTCCAGTAAAGCTGAAGAAGGGCGTACCTTGGGAGTTGTGCTAGTGTGTCGTCGATTGTCAACAAAGAGGATGGCGTAACAACAACTCCAGATCCGCTTCCTAGATGGTTAAATAACTTCATTGACTTGTTTGCAAGGATTTGACAACACAACAACCCATAACCGTTAAACAGCTGCTTGGACGCTACCAAAATTTTTCCAAGCAGAAGACCGGAACACGAGGGGCAGGACTAATGTTGTACGACATCGAATAGACACTGGAGATGCCCAGCCGATCCGCCAAGCCCCAGAAGATTGCCATTGGCGAAAACGAGCCGAAGCAGAACAAATTATACAGATATGGAGCGGATGGAGTAATTGAACCATCGAACAGTCCATGCTTCTCAGTGGTACTGGTGAAGAAGAAGGATGTTTCAACTAGGTTCGCGTGATTATCGACAACTAAAATAACGTAACCAAAAGGACAGTTATCCTTTGCCAGAATCGATGACACTTTGGATACCTAGGTGGTGTAAGGTATTTTCGCCCTTGACCTGAAGAGTGGTTATTGCAGGTCGAAGTAGAGGCAAAGATAAGGAGAAGACGGCGTTTACGATCGGGACAGATTGTGCAATTTAACGTCATGCATTTGGTTATGTAATGCTCCCGCGACGTTGAAAGATTGATGGAAAACGTACTGAGAGGACTATCCTGGGAAACTTGCTTGGTATACCTCGCGATATAATTGTCTTAGAAAATCTTTGAGACCATTTGAAGAACTGGAGCAAGTATTTCAGCGATGAAAGAGCGAATTTGAAGCTTAACCCCAAAAAGTGCAACCTGTTCGAAGCAAGTGCACTACCTCGGCACGTAGTATCAGAGGATGGATGTGTCGGTTGATCTCAGGGAAGATAGAAGCCGTCAAGTTTGGCGGTCGAAGGACAAGCATGAAATAAGAAGTTTCTTGGGCTATGCACTTATTACCGACGATTCGTTCCTGATTTGCTAACATCCCAAGCTCTCACGAACTAACTGAAGAGGGCAGAGACTACGTCTGGGAGAAGAGCTGCAGGATGCCTTGAAGATTGAACAGATGCTGACCACTGCGCCCATCTTTGTGCTATCCACAGGCTGAAGGAAAATTCATTTGGATACTGATGCCACAACGTGGGCATCGGAGCGTTTTCCCAAGTTCAAGATGGCCACGAAAAGTGCTCGTTACTTCAGCAAATGCTGTCAAACCGGAACGCAACATTGTGTGACCAGGAGAGAGCTGTTGGCGTAGTTAAGTCTATAGAGCACTTTCATAAATATCTCTATGGCAGGAAGTTCTTGTTAAGAACCGACATGCGCATTGATGTGGTTGCTACGCTTCAAAATCCGAAGGCAGGTTGCCAGATGGATGAGCGTCTTGAAGAGTAGACTTTGATTCGGAACATCGGCTGGAACCAGTCATCGAAACCGCTGACGCACTATCGAGAGACCCTGTTCAAGGATTGTACGCATGCTGTCGTGCCGAAGAGAAAAATGAAGCAACCTGCTTGAGGACTACTCCATAGATGATAGATGGACTGAAGACCAAATCCGAGCTGACCAGGAGTCTGACGAAGTTTGTTAGCGTGGATGGAGTGGAAGATGCAAGAAGCGGGCCTAACTGGAAACGGTAGCACCATATTCCGAGAGCTAAAATCGTATGGGCTCAGTGGGGCTCTTTGGTAATGGAAAATGGTCTTCTCAGACGAGTGTTAGAAGACGAAGCTGGGACCAATAGCAGACTTCAGATTGTGGTTCCGAAAGCAAGAATTCCGAAGTTTTAAAACTTCTTCATGATGGAACATCGGGAGGCATCTTGGAGTCCGGAAGACTATAGAGAAGGTCAGAGAGCGATTCTATTGGTTAATTGCAAGAATGACGTGAAAGACTGGTCCGAGATGTACAACTTGCGCCGCTGCCAATGACCTTCCCAAAGGAAGAGGCCCTATGAGGCAATACAACGTTGGCAGTCCTTTTGAAAGGATTGCGATGATGTTGCCGGACCATTTCCCACGAGGAATTTGAAATAAATACATCTTGGTTGCAGTGGACTACTTCAGCAAATGGGTGGAAGCTTACGCATTACCAAATCAGGAGCTGTAACCGTTGCTGAGACTTTAGTTAAAGAACTTTTCAGTCGGTTTGGTGTGCCGCTTGAACTTCACTCCGACAGGGACGGAATTTTGAATCAGCATGTTTCAAGAGATGTGCAAAATATTGGTATTCGCAAGACCCGAACAACTGCCTTGCACCCGCAATCAGATGGCATGGTGGAGCGCATGAACAGGACAGTTATCAAGTATCTATCAAAAGTTGTCGCAGACCACAGCGAGATTGGGACCAACACTACATCTATTCTTGCTGGGTATAGAGCATCGTCCACGAAACCACTGGCCAAAGTCCATCTAGTGTCTCTTTTGGACGAGAACTGCGCTTACCATGCGATCTTAAGTTCGGCTTTAAACCGAATGAAGAAGTAGTTGGAGATGACTATGTTTCGAACTTGCGGAGGCGAATGGATGATATTCACGATCGGTGAGGGCGAATATCCATGAAGCAAGCGACGCATGAAGGACACTACGACATCAGAGCAAATGAAGGCGGATATCAGTTCGAGACCTGGTCTGGCTGTTCAATCTCAGCGACGTCGAGGCTTCTCACCTAAGCTGGCAACGATCGTGGGACGGGCCTTACGAAGTGATAAAGCGAATTAATGACGTCATCTATCGCATCAGAAAGAAACCAATGGTAAAGCAAGAGTGGGCATTTAAATCGCCTAGCTCCTTATCTTGGGGACAATCAAGAGGACGAGCAGATGGTCCGAGTTTGTAGACTCCCCGAAGAAGAACTCAGCTATGAGGAGTTTATGGACAGTATGGAATGGCGCAAAGTGCGTCATGATGAACAACGGAGATTCAGGAGGATTTGTTTTTGGCTCCTAAGGTGCGCGTTAGCACATTGCGTTGCCCAAGATTTAAGAATGGGCAAGGGTAGCTACGTATTCAAGAAGAAATTTGGTGGTGTCCAAGATCTCCGAAGCCTGAACCTTGAGGTGGCAAGTCTGCACTTGCCAGGAAAGAACGGCCTTTATTTACTTGGTGACAAGAAGCCTCAGTTGCAAGCCAACCTACCGGACGATGTGGACAGCCTATAATTTAAGAGAGCAGCTGTTGGAGCTGGAGATCAATAAGATCAGGGTGCCAAAATAGGCTGTGGATTGGATGGCTTGGACTGGAGGTCGTAAGGAACATGCTCGAAGAATTTTCCGATATACTGAATAGAGTTCCTAGTATGCAGCTACAACCCGCGCAGCAGAAGGAGGCCACGAACGGTAGCGTGCTATTTCTTCCGGACCTCGTCGTGTAAGAATGGAGAGAACTGTTCGTATCTTCATGGAGGTGATAGTTCCTGTTCCGCGGACGGAACAGATCTAAGGAGGGAGCAGTGTAACGAGCGCCAACTTTTCAACTGGCGGTTCCGATAGGCGTCCCTAGATGGCGCTGGCATAGCGGAAGAAGAATACCTACGACGAATAACAGAGGGCAGCACCGGGTCGAAGATTCGAGAATATTCTCCAGAATCTTCGAGGACGTTCTAGAAGGCCCTCGAACAATCTGGACGTTCGCGCCAGCTATAAAATAACGCGTCGGTTGGCCAGGAGGCAGTCAATCGATACGAGTTCGATAGTGCGTCGCGTGAATTAGTTACATGTAATAAATATCGTTTACATAAATAAAGACTTAGTGGTTAAGTGATATAGTTAATAAGCTTTTTAATAGATTTTAATTACCGTAATAGTGTTAATAGAATAGATTGAATTAAATATATCCCTGTGTGTTTTTCTAAAACCCCGACACGTTTTAAGAACCGAAAAACGTTACAATATAATAAATGTAAATAATGACATTTGGTAGGAAGCGCGCAAGCACTATTATTATTTCCGTATAATTTAAATGAAGTAAAATATTGAACATTGTAAACTGTTTAAATTTTCTGTCTGCCCCTAAATCACGTTTAACGAACATGTAGAAATCATTCATTTAAAACATTGGTTATATATGCAGAAATACCAAACCGCTAAGCATTTCTGCATTGATGAACTAAATGCTTTTGTCCGTCCAAAATTAGAATATTTTCATTGTATTGAATCCAGATACTTGTATTACATGACTACTAGAACGAATACAGAAGAATATGTAAAACTTTATACTATCGTAAACATTTTTATTCTTTACATAATTACAAATTAGGATGATGTTTTAAAAGAATTTAACTATACAGGGTGAGTTTTTTATCTTGAGACAACGAATATCTCTAAAAACACTGCATCAAATCAAAAAGATCTTATAAGATTTTATATGTAGGCGGCCTCACTGAATAGTGCCGAACTCGATCCCCCCCTCATCCCCCCAGAGTGGGAGGGTACAACTTTAAATCATAAATAGAACCCCCATTTTGTATTGCAGATTTGATTCTACACCATCAAGTATGTATTTTTGTTGAAACTTTTTTTTCGATTCGTAAAGATTGCGTGTAATCGCAAAAAAAAAACAGGATGTATATGCTTAAGGAAAACATAACACAAATTAAATAAATGAAAGTATTACTCAGAGACTAGGGAAAGGAAAGTAAGTGAAGGAGTGAGTGTGCGCATTGAAAACAACAGGTACACTATAAAGTATAGTTAAAGTAAACAGATGTCAAACTATCACAACGCGAACAAAACACTTCAACATTGACGTCCATGAAATAAGTGCGGCAAGATTTCAGAAAGTCGGTATATAATTATATAGGAGAAATATTATATGCGAAAGATCGCCTAAACAGTGATGTTCTATATATCAGAGAGGTGATAGAATTTTTATTTCTAATATAATATTATGCACATCGGTGCGAAAGGCGATTCTATGTAACAAAATAGAGGGTGAACGCTGGGTTATCACTTTGTGGCTTAAGATAGTGGAAGTTCTACGATTGCCTTGTTCAGCCAATAAATTCAATCAGCTTATGCGAGGCTCTGTTATATTGCAAAGGCGAAATAAACCGATGCGGAGTTTTGCACTCTCTGCACACGCATCATATCGAAAACATCCGAACAGGACCATAACGGGCGACGCGAAGTTAAAAAGGGACAAACCAGCGCATTACAAAGCGCATATGCAATAGTTTTCTCTATACTTACGAAGCACGAATAACCAATATAGTCCTTTTATTGTGACATATGTGCATTGAAGTCCGTGAATTTGTCGGTTTGTATATACATATTAATATATATTTCTACATCCAAACACGCATAGCTCGAAACTACCACAATCGCATAACAATATACAGTATCTGTTGGTAAGTTTGCGTAACACTCTTGAGGTCTACAAACTGGCGCAAAATCTCGTTAGACTCGGCGATGTACATTCGCGCAGGTGCCCGTGTAAGTTTACATACAACATTATCTTGTGACTAGAATATGTTAATTCTTTAACGCTAAAAATATAGAGCCTTCCTGACTATCTTTTTCTACTCATGTTTTATTTAAACCTAATTATTCCAAGAGATACTAAAATCCTACACAAAAGTAATCCTGTTAATTTGTCTATAGGTATATGTATATAATATTCTGCTGTAATTTCGTGTAATTTCACAATTCCTAATTGTACCTCCTCCTTTATTCGCCCATTTACATTATTTGCATGCCCAATATTCTGGTGGCAGCGCACAATTTCAACAGCCGATCGTAATAAGCTCGACTGGAAGAAACGCGCAATTTGTCGCCAAATAGATCCCGTTAATGTTTTTGACTCGTGAACTCGACTCGGCGGTCGAGCGACGCCGACGATGGCAACGTTATGACACTGGCGTTTTGTATTTTCTCCCGTAGCTCGGTCGTAATTCGCTTTGAAAGATTTTTTTCCGCACTCATTTGGTCTAATTTTGTTCGTTTTAATGCTCTTTTTTTCGAACGCTAATTTTGTGTCGCGACGAGAACGGTATAAAAACAAGAACAAGAAAAAAACACAAAACGACGGAAAAAGGGAGAACTGTATAGATGCTTATTTCATTTCTTCGTGGGCTGCGCATTATGCAAACGGATTATGTTTGTGACGAGATCTCGTTAGGATGTTCGCAATCGGCTTTCTAAAATAAACACTTTAAAATTCGATGTATATGTAGATATACAGTGATGTTTTTTATGTTTTTTTAATGAACCGCTGCTTCTTCTATTTTTCGTTGTTAAAATAATAATTCTACAAAACAATACTCTTGTTATGTCCCATATACATCGCTAGGATTAAATGGTATTTATCCGATTATGCTACAGAAGCACCCAGAACTGTTGTTGCTTAGTATGTTATTCATTGGAAGTCTTGCACTTGGATACACACCAATGGCCAGGAGGCTGATCAGAAGTCACATTTATTCCAAAACCTGGCAAAAAGGATGGAGCAAAGTCGCTGAGACTAATAAGCCTGCTGTCATTTATGCTAAAGAATCTTGAAAAACTGTTAGATAGACACATAAGGGATGATGCACTACCACATTGGCCAATACATCAACATGAATATGCATATCAAACAAAAAATATACAGAGACAGCCTTGCATCATCTTCTACAGAAGGCTGAGCATGCTCTGTAAACTACGGCTATATTTCCGCAGCATCAATCTTCAAAGCATCCATGCAACAAGCTGCAGGCGATGGAGTTTGCACAACCACCATGGGAGAGACACTCGTGGCTGGGGTCGAAAAAGGATATCCGCAGGGTGGAGTTTTGTCCTTCTGCTGTGGAACCTGGTCGTGGAAGAGCTATTAATAAAGCTGGAAAATGAAGAATATAAAACTTTGAAGTACGCAGATGATCTTGTCTTTCAGCATAGTGCGGGAGAAAATGCAAAGCGCACTACAAATTGTACCAGCATGAACCAAGGAGGAGAGTCTAAATATCAGTCCCTCCAAAATGACCTCAGCACCATTCAAGAGATGCTAAAGCTTGGTGTCTTGAAGCCCTAAAACTCTGAAGCGAAGAAATAAAGCTGCCTGAGGACGTGAAATATCTTGATGACATTCTAGAATACAAGCTTACTGAAAATCGACCAGGGCGAAGACATCACTCATGCTGGCTAGAACTGGCTAGAAGATCTCATGGAAAGCATGCGGGTTAAGACCTAATATGATGCACTGAACACACATCACAGGGGGCAGACCCATGATCACTTACGTATCTCTGAGCAACGGTGTAGCAGCAAACTGCTATAACTGAACTTTTCATTCCTCTTCAGCAGGGTGAGAAATACAGTGACCAGCCTACCACTAGAAAAATATGCCACGGTCTTTCAAGCAGAGGCACGCATAATATTGGACTGAGCAACTTAAATCAATCATGAGAGCTTATGAAAATAACGGATCTATATTGCGACCGACAGGCAGCCGATATTCAGGGCACTAGTGAACCCCAAAATACGATCAAGACTAGTTTGGAGTGTATTCGGGAACTCAATAGCCTGACAGACAGCAATAAAGTTAGTTTGGTGCGTTGGCGAAAAAACTTGCGCAAAATTATAGGTACAGTTATTTTTAACGCAGACGCCGCCCGTATAAATGCTCTATGGGGTCCAAGTCGGGTAACTGGGAATTGTCATTGCATTACAGTGACTTGATTGTCATCGAACCATGCTTGCGTGTTTTGGATTATTGTCCTATTTTAACATTCAGCGCAAGCCGTGTGTGTCTTCAGTAGTATAAGCAAGCATATCTTGACGCGGTATATTGACATATCCAATTGTGACAAGCTTTTCTTTTATCCACACTATGGGACTTACACCATTCCAGGCAAAGCTGCTCCGCAGCATAATGTTGCCTCCGCCATGTTTGACGGTCTTGACAGTATATTGGGGTGGGAATTCTTGTCCTTTTGTTCCTTCAGAGCCAAACAGATTCACTTTTGTGTCGTCACTCCACAATATATTCTGCCATTTCTCCTTGGTCCAATTTACTTGTTCTTTTGCAAACTCTGTATGTTCTACATGCTCTCTACTCTTTGACAATTATTTCGTTTGCTTAAGAGGAAACATTTCTTGGTGTTCTTGCTCGTAGATTGTATTGTAAGTGTATACAAAAGCTTGCTGCGCTGAATGTTTCAACAGGACAATGATCTAAAACACACCTCCAGAGCAGCGAAAGCATGATTCGATGAAAATCAAGTGACTGTAATGCCATGGCTTTCCAAGTCACACGACTTGAACCCCATAGAGCATTTATTGGGGATATTAAAAAGGCAATTAGCGGTGTCTGCCTTAAAAATAACGAACAACTGTGGGTGCACCACAGGAAGCTTGCCAATCAATCCCCGTTGAAAGATGCCAACGTTTGATAGACTCTATGCGCCCTAGATGTCAAGCAGTGGTACGAAATAAAGGTGAGTACCAACAAATACTAATTTCTCGTTAAAATTCGTTGTCTTTTTTTTATATTTTGTTTGAAAACATTGTTTAATTTGGAGTATTATTTTGCACAGCCTATTTTTTGCATATTTACTATTGAATATTTTTAAATAGACTTAATATTTTTTGTTTTACAAACGGTGAGCATTTTTAGTAAAATTGTAAATCATTAATATATACTGACTAATATATTTGCTACCAATGTATTTACATGAATATTGTTTTACACCTATTTTTTGGACGCACCACTGCTATAATAAATAAATTGTTACATTACAGTTATGCAGTTATGTATTGGCTGTAGTAGTCTAAATGACAAACCCGTTCTGAAAGTATCTAAAAACACAGCACGAGAGCAGGTAAGCAGTTAGGTCAAAAACACTGAAATAATACAACCAAGCAAAATCATGGCAAGACCTTTATTAAGGGGCCATCAAGAAAAAAGGCTGAAGAGCTGCTGCAGCTCAGTAGGAACTATTTTCGCATCGTAATGGGTCTCCTAACAAGACGGTGTGCAGTGTAATGAGATGATGAGAGAACGCATACCACATTCTGTGAGAACGTGAGACTCTAGAAGTAAGAAGACAGGCAGTTTTTGGGAATCCAAAAATGAACCAAGAGAATTACTTTGATCAACCAGGCAGATACTCGTACAAACTAGCGCAGGGTACTAAGATCCTAGAATGGCTAATATAATTCAATGGGTAAAAGAAATGCGAGAGTAAATACAAAAAGCCATGACACTGCAGTGCTCCCGAAGACTCCATTTCGAACACCTCCCACAACAAAAAAAAAGATTTTGTTTCATAGTTTCTACTATATTATATGTACAGATCTGGAGATGCCCATAGGTTGAAACATGTAGTCTATATGAATTATTATATTAAATATGTACACAAATGCGTTCAAAAAAAGAACTTTAAACCAACTTGCTTATTTTCGTCTGAAAGTATTGTTCGAAATGAGGAAACATTATTTTGAATATTATTTTAAAAAAGATATTGTATTGTATTGATAACTACCACTACTTTTTGGTTTGAAAAAAAAGCCTGTATTCTATATCAGGTCAAGTTTTATTTTAAAATAATAAACCATCAGCAAACACTAGACTCATTATTCCGGGAAACAGAATAAAGAACACAATGAAAGAAATATCAAAGGATGCCTCTCAACAGTCAACAGTAATACCCTTTACATATTTTTCTTTTTGACAATCTCAATAAGATAAATAAATATTTAATGCGACAGCGTACGATTTTGTTATGCGCAAACAAAAGGAACGGACGAATCCTTCCTCTTGACGGTACAATATCATGCACAAAGCAGTTGCAACAGCACGCCCTAACGCAATAAACAACGTGCATTCTTTTGCCATGATTACAAATTCATTCTTCCTCTCTGGACTTGCCTGATGTGCATGCTTCCGTAAGGTTTTTATTCCGCCTTTCTACTCCCGCCCTACATCTCGATCTCGTGAAACGCTTAAATAATTAATTTAAAACTGCACCGGGAGATTCTTAAAAGGAAACTTTCAACAGTTTCAAAGAACTATACTGTATAACACGGGGAGCGCTGCGGAATTTTCTTTGAAATTATTTTCATCTGGCTAAAACGCGGTTAATATTTCAAGAAGTCGTGTTGAAAATATTAAAGCCGAACGCTGTACACTACCGCCGAGGAGTAACGAATGTACTACACACATACTTACATACCACTTGTGAGTGCAAAGTTTTGAGGGAGAATTGAGAACTTCTTTTCGTAGTGGTGAATAGTGGATACATAGTTATAGTACACCGCATGCTTGTGTTAATACCTGTTGATATTTGATTCTTTCGACGTAGCAGACGTGCATATGAAAGGTGGAATGAAAAACGAAAAAAAGAATAGAATCGATTTTTATTGACCTATAAGAGAGAAATTCGAGGTAGCAGCGGCGAGGTGGCTGTGTGGCAGCAGGTGTTTTCGGCATCAAGCATGCGGCTGTTGCGTTCACCTGGTGCCGCCGACCAATCGCGCGACAACACAGAAAAACATCTACCTGCATAAGGTACAATCGAAAAAGGAATAAAATGAGGGTCGCCGGCTGAATACCGCCACGTAATTAACGATATTTATTTTAACGGGTATTTCGGGAAGAGGAACAAAAAGAAAGTCGAAAGGCAATGATAGATGGATCAAGATGAAGATTAAAACGAATTGATTGGTTTATGAACGCGAACATGCAAATTTGACCGTTCTTGAGCATAAACAATTATGATAGACAGATGCATGTAAGTATCATGTAAGTAACGTAAGTAATTACAATTTGGTTTTTCCTATATAGGCTGTTATCGGCGCACCATTGCTAACTTTGTTAATATTGCAGCTACGATGTTGGTTAAATCACCAAAAATTTATGGTTTTTTACGCTAATTACAACCGCGTAATCAGAAAAACAATTAAAAATCCCGTTTGCGAAATATAATAGATATCTTTGTTTTTTTTTAATGGATCACCCTGTATATTTTATCACCAATTGATAGAAAACTCGGTTTTGCACACAATATTGATGATATTTAGGGATGACCCTAAAATGAAAAACAAAAGAGCTACGACTTACATAATGATGAACTCGATATAACGGCCAAAACTTTAGTTGTTTGGCAAAGTAGAAATCGAAGCAAACTTTGGTTGTTTAGTTTTAAGGCGAAATTATTTAGCAGTTCTGCACAGCGTGTTGTGTACTGTTATTGAAAAAAAGGCTTTATTGATTCTAATTGCTGCTTGTTTTGTTTTATCCTTAAATTGGTTTATCGTGTTCCTTTTTACCGTTGCTTTTTGTTCATTATCTACAGCGTATTCCACTTAAGTGGTTGATTAAAAGTTTATGTTGTTCTATTATTTACTTACATTTGAGATTTTGGCACCATTGTCTGCTCGATTGGAACTATCAATGTGAAATACTTTAACCAAAATATCACTTCCGGTTGACCGGAAATGGACGTCAACTTTGTTATTTTAAATAGAATGATCTAATTTCTTGTTCATTTCTGGATTCTACGACCATAAATTCGTCAGTTTTCATTAGCCATTCCTATAGCTATATGTTTGCCGGTTTTGAGTTATTTAACTTTTTCTTTTTTTCTAGTCATAATCATTGGATCATTGAGAAATTAATATCCCGGTTAATACTGCAAGTAGATACTCCAGATTTGCTATGTTATGAATGTAGATATAACCCTAAGAAACGGTACACACACTTTACATTCTAACATACAAGGTGTTCAAAACTGAGGAACAAAGTGACATATTTTTAAATGCAGAAAACTATTTTTTTTAAATAGAACACTCTGTATTCTAATTCAAAGTTAGGAAGTAAATATCATCCTCTATCGCTTTATATCAGCATTCCCTATACCTATCTTTAACAGATTTTGAGATATGAGCGACTTTTTGTCAAACAGACTAACTCCCATATTCATAGTCCAGGCAAAATCTTAAGGAAAAGTATGACTTACGTAAGGGGACATTACACCTTAAACAACTTTCTATTTCATAGTCATAATATCGACTCACCTCGGTTATTCTCGGACAAGGATGCTTACTCTAGAATTGATGAATAGAATTCAATTAAATGACATTACTATAAAATCAGCTGCGTACCACATTGACTAGCTTCACATACTACTGTTGTACTTATAATTTTCCATATTTTAGTATTTATTTTAAATTTGTTGTTGACAGTTTACGACAGGTTTGTGACGTTTATGATTAGATAGTGGTTTGGTTCAATTTTATTTGATTAGTATGGTTAGAAATTTATGTAAACTAAATAGATAGACCATAATAAAAAGTGTTTTTAAATTTGAAACTCCTATTATTTGCACAATAAGAGCAAAGAATCTTTTTTTTCTATTTCAAACATTTTTTCAGTTTGACCACCAAGATTTGCTAATGTAAATATTTTGTCGTTCACCATACCAACCGTCTTGTCTTTTTTAGCAAATGCAGTTAAACGTTTTGAATGATGCGGATAAACCTCGAATCTGCTGTATCAACTATATTGAATGTTATAGGCAAATACAATATAAATACGTTTACTGGTATAATATTTGGTAATACAATGTTATAGGACTTTCATAATTTACTTACCTACCTTGAAACTGTATATCAATGACAAAAAAAAGCACAGGAAGTTAATAGTGCAAAAAAGTAGTGATATGGGTAAATCATCAGGATTTTCTATGCTCGGTAATCGTCCGTTAATAAACGGCAATAAAATGTATGGAATTTATTTAGAAAAACAATACCTCTTTCTAAATTCTGCATTACTATTTCACGGGATTTTTGTGCGTCCCTGATATACCGTTTCGGTTGTCTATTACTATCATATTTTATATTTATATAATCCAAAAAATCCTCTATATCTGCCATACCATCCCATTAATTAATTAATGAACGATTAACGACATCCAAAATGACAACATGTGTCAAATTTATATCAAGTATTCTTTCCTAAGGTATCCTTAAGGTACCTACGGAGCTACCTTAAGATTTTCCTTATGTAAGGTAACCTTAAGGAAAAGTATACCTTAACGAAGCTCTATGAATATGGCGGTAAGTAGCCCTATCTTTAAATGTTTGTAGCTGGCTCTGAATGGGATTAATGTCAAATTCATGTATTATTCTTTGAATATCTATACAATTTGCCTAAAGGCGCTGGTTTAATTAATAATATTATTAACAAAGTATGCACTTAGGACAATATGAAACGAAAAGGTAACGTATGGCAGAAATAATGAAATTATTAGGTGTCCTATGCATATAAGTATTCGTTCAGCTAAACCTATACCACTGAATCAACAGACCATATTCACATACCTCCTGAATTTCATGTCATAACTTGTCCACAGTATAGAAATATATCAGTAATGACAGAACCCCTTTTTATGAATGAAATTCTTCGTCCTATTTTAAGGACCTTGATCACATTGATGCTACGGAGTGCACGGCCACGCGCATCCTATGCGTGACCGGAAAAATGTAAGCACATCTTATAGAGTTATGTCATATTATATCATATATTTATAGAATTGGTCGAAATTTAGTAGATGCAAAGAGAAGAGTCGCTGTAAGAATATTAGCTGTGAATTATAAACATGCAATGTGCATATAACCAATTTTTTTTGTAAGAAATGTTTAATAAATTGACATTCGTTATTATTGATACTATAACCTATAATAATAACGCAACTGTAAGTAAACATTATAAAAGTGTGAAGTGAATTTATTTACCTGATCGCAAAAATTCCTATATATTCAAAATTATAAAATTGCATAAAATTAAGCCACTTTATTTATAGTGGCATTTTTGATTTGAAATTAGTAATATACCTAGTCGATAGCACTTAATCTATTGAAAAATACCGATCTGTTAAATTTTCTATTGCTGTAATTTAATTATATTATTAACTAAAAGAAATTACCTATAATATGGAACGTCGTCTCCAATATTGTTACAAAATAATGTGAATTTTATTAAGTCTGGTTCTCAGAAAAAATATGCATTGTCTGGATTAGAAAGCTTTTATATAACAGCAATGCATATACGATATACTGGACATTTTTGATTGGGCTTTTGCCAGGTTAATATTGAAAGACATAAGTAGTGAATAGTTTATATTTGCTATGCCTACAATATAGACAATGAAAAATATTACAAACAGAAATTTTTCATTAGAGATTACATACAAATGTACTGGGTCACAAATTTATTCCAGCACGAAAGATAGCAAGTCGAAAGTTATTTACATATTGATATAATTGACAACTTTTGAAGTTATAGGCTTTGTCACTCCATTTTGTCAAGCTTTTCTGCCGATTTCACACGTGCTTCTATTTAATGTGTACCCGAAACCCAAATCTTTGAAATCAGAAACTTCAATTGTAAAATTAGTCGCCATCTTGACATGGATGTTCAAATTAATAGAACTGAACTGTGCTATGAATTTTCAAACACTTCATTGTCGGTGACACTAATTCAAAAGTATTAAAAAATATTTTCTCTAATATTATAACATAAAGAAGGTGTTTTTAATTCTCCAAATTTCCTGCTTATTCGCATGTTCACATGCCTTTAAATGGCAAAATAACGTTGAAATTGTCTAACTGATCGTGTTGCTTGGGAAACCCTTCACAAACATCACAATTGTAAACATTTAAACATTTCCATATCAAATATCCACAAATGTATCGCAACGAATTTTGCGAAAAAACTTAAATTGTAATTATTCTCCGCACTTATTCTTGCAGTTGGGAGTATGCCAACGATTGTAACCAATGCAGGTAGTTAATCCAATTCCTCTGGTTCCATTCTCAAAGCATCACCAATGATTGCTATGATGTATTCTTACATTACAACCTTTAATAAAAACAAAAAATTAATGTTGATCTTCGGTACTTTTTACTGTAAACATTGAGTGCACTTCATACTTTAAAACACTTTTCTTAGTATGTGGTGTTTATTAGTCCCATAGTTGTAAGTATTATTGAGTTTAATTGTACAATGATTATATTAAAGTACTATGAATGATCACTTAAAACTGACAACAAAAAACGTATGTAAACTGTCTATGATAAAATAATTATAAATGTGTGGCTAATACACCGTACACGTAAAACAAGAATCACAAATAAGAGATCAAGAGAACAAACGAAATAAAAATAAAATGGGGTGAACATCATAGCGACATAACATAAGTGCCTAAAAGTGGTATTTAATTTATCGTGATTGATACATACACATACATACGTGCTGCTATAAACACTAGCAGCCCGCCAAAATTTTCTTGAATGAAATGCACGATCGTACACGATTCACGTGCTGCGCAATACGATTTATTTATGACCGGCCACGCTTATTTTACTACGATTCGAAAAACGGACGAGAGCGGGAAGCCAATCTGTCTCTACTGTTATCTTTCTATACTGTGACTTGTCATCAATATTTTATCAGTCCTACAACTAAATAGGACGGTATATATAGTTCAAATTAATTGACCATAACCAACAATAGATACGTATGAGTAATAATGATGCTATATTACATTCGCTGCTTCCCGGCTTATGGATCTAGTACGACATTACTATTGTATTACACAATACGCTACAACACGCACATCCGAAATGTAATTTCTGTGTTGCCGATGAAATATGCATTTCCGTCCAAGTTTATACATATCTACATATAGAACATGTATGTATTATACGCTCATTATCATGGACTTGTTCAGCCATCATATTCGTAAAACATAAAACAATAACTAACGAAACTCACAAAATAGGTGGTGTTCTATTTTGTGAGTTTCGGTAAGGAAAAAAATCAGAAATACTGAATTTTTCTATGTAATATTACTTTTAAACAAGTAAAACTTATATGGAAATTATCACTACTTCAGCAATTTTATTTGTGAGTATTCTAGACTACAAGAAAAAACTTTCGAAAAATAACCTATAGTTAGAAATATTACTTCTAAAAGAAAAATACCTGTACGGTTTTAGGGGACAAAATTGCCTCAAAATCGTACAGAAATTATGCCAAATTTTTTTTAGTGTATTCTTTTTTAGGAGTAGTGCAACTCATGTTAATTTACAAATTGACATACTAGCAAAAAACAAGCCACTGTTTTATTTTGGTACATAACATAACTTGTAATCTTATTTAGTAAAATAAACTGATTATTTAAGATACTCCTGTATAATATGATATATTTGAAGTCAGAAAATTAAGGTTTATCTAAAAATATAAAAATATACACATATGTTCTATTAAAAAAAAAATTAAAACTATGTTTTGTTGACCACGTCTTCTCACGTCTTGCCAAATTTTTATTCGATGTAGGTAAAACACAACTTTTATTTAAAACATTCTTTTCTATCTATCTGTAATAGGAACAAGTAGTGGCCAAAACAGTAAAAATCATCTTTGGAAAACCGGATTTTACATAATTTTTCGTTCGGACACATTTCAGAAATACAAGTCCAATGCTATCAATGCATCAAATTAATAAATGTCACATCCTATATTTACTCCGTCACATGTACAAAGAAAATATCATGATTCTTTTATATAGTCTGTTTCTGTTATACTTACACTAAATTCTGGATGGATGTTTATTACTTGACTTCCTGATGGCAGATAATTGGATAATGTAAAGTAGATTCGAACTACCTTGGGCCCTGTCTACTATTGTTTGCCTTTTAACTTGTAACTTACCTGTCGGATAATTGACAGATTGGACCTGTAAATATTTAAGCAGCGGTCAAGATGAGGTCGAACAGCATTAAAAATTGAAGCGAACCTGAAGGCATGCTCCCAATATAACGTGAGCCGATGGTAATAGTTCAATATCGTATCGATTTCACTCTACCGTATATGCAGGGGAATATAGCCTAATGAAATGGAAGAATTAATGCAGAAGTTGCGGTTGTAGCTATTTGCGGAACGTAACCGCATGGCGGTCGCTTCTTGTACGGGAAAGAGCACTATGTATGCACACCAAATGCGATGTTTTCGTTATTATAGGTTCGGTTAAGTGAATGATCGATTTTTCCTTCTCGACCGGCAATAGCATAATTTGTAGGCTCCCGGCGCGCACAGGATGCAATTTTGCGGACGTGGTGAAATCATATTTCAATTGTTCGGGTAAAACGTGGCGATTTTTATCGCAATATAATTCGTCAATACCACTGATTGCTATTCCGAACACGTAGATCGCAAAACATTCTATGGGTACCTACATCTCGCTTAATATCCCTCTAAAAAAAGAAAAAAATGAAAATTCAGCCATCACCCTAACTGTCATCAACAATTCAAAACCATATTTTGATAAAATTTCATAAGAATGTAAGCTATGTAAATTTGCAAGGGAAATTTAAAGATATTTTATCGACTCTTATTTGTTTTGAAGGAGCGAAATATCCCTTTAAAAATTGGTTTATTTTTAGTATTCTCTATATAATTTGCGAAGGGTAAAAGACAGGTATGATGTTTGAATATAAGAGTTACAATTTACGGAAGATAATATCCACATGGATCGGATAATCGTCCACTACAGCCTATTGTACAGCTGTAGCTCATAATCTTGTTAAATGGGCTTCAGGCCTTGTAGGAAAACTCAATCTTCCGAAAGATCAAATACTTTATCCTTCTGGTGACAGGGCAGTAACAGAAAATATGGTCAATTGTCTCCTATTCCTCTAAATACAGTTGGCATTCAGTTTGATCAGAGAGCCCATCATTCTGTGTTAAGTGCTTTCCACATCTACAGTGATCTGTGAAGACAGAAACAACTGCTTTGACAATTTTGCAAACTTTAAGTAATCTTTTGGTTCTGGCATCATTAGATGAAATGCATTCCAACCGCATATACCAAACTGCGACAATTTTCCACCGTTAGATCAATTTCTTTTTTGCCTATAAATTGATCTGCTGTTTAGCTACGGTAGGTGCTATGCCATTTGCAGTTCCTGGTCTGTGACATTCTTATTGCACTACCGTTGGGTGAAGGAATTGTAGAACGACGCAACTAAATGGGGAAATCCTACGATACATATATGCAATCTTTTCTATTCTCTCTTCTTGACAAAAATATTTTTTTCTTACAGAAGGTGCACCTCCCTATGGGAGAATTTCAAAACCAATATTGAACAGTCGTTCGGCTGTGTTATTGCTTATAAAGCATATCAACGTTCATTTATCCCTGAATATATAAATAATCTGTGCAATTGTATCTACTAGTCGGCTAAACAATTATATATTTTTATAGTCCGTTTGAGGTTAGTGATCAGACAAGTATTTTATTTAAAGTAGGTATTTTTAAAAATTTATTAAAAATTTTAAACTGTCTAACAAGTCTAGTAAACAACAATTATTAGTATATGTGCAAAATCAAATAAATACATAAGGTGGTAGATTAATTGTTTGAAACTTGTTATTTAGCAAGGAAATAACGTCCAAATTCTGATAAACTACAAAAGCAAATTATACTAAAAATTCAAAATCTTAACAAAAGAGAAAAATAAAATTACGAAAATAGAAAATGGTAAAGCCATAACTTTGGATATTACCACAGTGGAATCGCAATTATACAAAACATTGCTTTTTAATTGAATTTTTCTTATTTCGAAATTGATTTGTAAACACCTTGTAAAATATTTAGTTGTTTTTTTAATTAATCGAACATAAAGCGTCGGAGTTTTTTATGCCAAGGCAAAATCACGTCATTATATCTGATGATGAATTCAAAAGATCGATATTTTCTTGTACTACAGAAGCTTCAGCAAAGACACGACTGTGTTCCAAACTGAGGTTGCTGCATTCATCACTGTGTCCGAGAGATAGAAAGATGTACCGAGCCAGGAAAACGCGTCGCTTATCTTCTCTGACAGTCAGTCGACACTTAAAGCGATTAGCTCCACACGCGTGGACTCTAAGCAGATTTGGGACTGTGTAAGCGCCGTAAATGAAGTGGGCGCCCAAAGGAAACTAACCCTAGCCTGGGTCCCTAGCCACTCGGGCGTGAGAGGAAATGAGGCGGCGAAAGAGCTGGCCAGGCGAGGTTCGTCAAGGCCATTCGTTGGAGCCGACCCCTCTTTCGGCACTACCAAATTGCAAATTAAAAAATCTATCAATGAATAGATACATAAATAGTCCAGAGAGTGGTGGCAAAAATCACCGGGACAAAGACAGGCAAAAAAGTTCCCAAAGGAGCAGAGGCCTGAATTCACTAGAGATCTACTGAATAAAGACAGGAAGACGTCAATTGATTGTAGGTCTGCTGACTGGTCACTGTAGACTGAATAGGCACATGTACAACATAGGCCTGGCAGATGATGCAACCTGCAGATACTGCCAAGAAGAGGAAAAACACCAGTTCATGTGCTGTTGCCAATGTGAAGGCCTGGCGAGGACAAGTTTTAGTAATGGGGAAGGAAACCCCACAGTAGTAGCTACGTAAAGAAGCCGCTCTCAAAGGTGATAAGCCTAATTAAGAGGGCAAAATTAGAGAGCGTCCTCTAGGAAAAAGGGGATCACAATAGATCTGAAAAGGTCGCGGTGGAACAGCTCCATAGGCCACCCCAATCCTAATCTAATCTAATCTAATCTGTACTACAGCAAGCCTACACACACAGGACAATACTTACACTTCGACTCCAACCACCCAAATAATATGAAAGTTGGAATAGCCGGGTGCCTATATGATAGAGCCAAGAATATTTGCTCACAAACAAGCCGTTGCCATTAGCAAGAAAGAATCGTGTAACCCAGCGGAGTAAAGACCCAGAACAAGACAAGGTGTGCACAACCGTAATTCCGTACGTAAAAGGCCTATCGGAAAAAAACAGGAAAATAGGCAACAACTACAAGGTTAGAACAGCAATAAGAACGACGAACAGCAACAGATCAACCCTAACCAAAACAAGGCCAGACAACGCGAAGCAGAGAACGAAAAAATGTATATTTCGAGTACCGTCTAAATATGGAAGACCATACATCGGAGAAACAGGTAAACCCCTGCAAGTCAGAATCAAAGAACACCAAAAATTGGTTCGATTGGGAGAAACGGATAAGTCTCGCTTGGCTCAACATGCTTGGGAAGAAGATCACATGATTGAATGAGACGAAACGACAATCCTGGCAAGAGAGGAAAACTTCACAAAAAGGAAATTGAAAGAAGTAGCATGCATGGCCATAACACCAAATGCCATAAGCACACTGAGCCTTGAAATCGAAGATGTCTGGTTACCAATGATTAGAAATAGCTTAAGCAGAACACCGGTAACCACGATCCCGGAGACAGAATAATAATAACTACTACGCATGCAAAATTGCGCATTCCAGTGCGCATCACGTTCTGCGCATATACCTGTAGCTTAAATATAGGTTGTAAGATAGCAATATCTATCCCTCCGATTGGCTGAATGGTTAAATGTTAGATTAGTAAATATTACGGAATTCGAGAACCAGTGCGAAAAATTGTTTCGGGAACATATTTGTCAAATTAATTGCAAATAATGTCTTTGGCAAGAAACAGCCCCCTTCAGGGCTACCCTGATGACGGCAGTACACGAACTGCCGAAACGTCGGATCATCAAAATCCTACAAACGATGGAAATAGCCCAAACAACAACTCAAGTTTTGTTGTACGATACATTTTATGTAAACTTGATTTAAATGTAAAATAACTAACAAAATATCCATAAAAAATACAAGTATAGAGAACAATTGAAAAGAAACTCAGCAAAAGCGATAACCAGAACAATGAGAAAATATTTTCTCCACTATTTCACTGTGTGCCTATTTATCTTGATTACGGTCTTGATATTAATCGGCTTAGCTATTTCAATCAAGAAAATGTCATAAATGTCAATAAATAAACGAATATATTACAAAATGGCGTACGTTTTTTTTCTTTTTCAACTTTCTTGTTAATAACCTCTACGTCTTTTTCAATCAATTATGCTACTGTTATTCTTCGACTCTTAGTTTGCTATTTTCCATTTACAGAAAGTTTCCAGGAAATGTATTATACGGTAGAATTATCTTTTGATTTCCCCCTAGATTGGGACCTACCCACTCTTAATGCACCCGTAAGCTAAATTTCGTTAACTAATTTATAATCCTAATATCCATTAACGTACGCTATTTTAGCTCAACTTTATAAACTAATCTTTAATGTTTCTTGGAAATTCGCTCTAAAGGAGTCCCGAGGACATGATAAGTGGGGTACAAGCAATGCTCATACATTCCCTAACAAAAAAGGATCACTGAAAGCGATTGCAACTCTTTTGTGTCGCACTGATCGTCTACTTATACGACATATCCACCACCCGCAGTTAACCGACAAAAGCGTGGATATTGGGGTATCGAATCGCTTTTGTTAAACCACCGAACGAAAAAAGCATATATCCAGAGCGACGAACAGGTTGCTGTTGCATTCTTCAGCACCTGACCGAGGTAGGTATGTAATTTCGTATAGCGGTAAGACGGAGTTGCCATACATAATACATGATCTGTGTTTGTGTGTATGCGTCTACGTAACACACTACGAATGTAAGTAAGTAAATGCAGCTACCCGTGAACGAGGATTTTTAGCGCGTCCTTTTCTCGCTTCCGTTCCGGATAAGTATCCGTCTTTAGCCGAGCAAAGGAATCTGCGTGAGAAGGAATGCGGGGAAGAAAGTACACACGACGGCCGCATTTTTCTTCCTTCTTCTTCTTTATTTTGTTATTTCGTTCGCCTCTGCGAGCTGATTGTTTCGGCAGGGCCGGTACAACGTGTCTGCCAGAGTCTGCCAGCGGTAAGACCACTTTCTGGGCAAAAATTTCACGTAAGATTTGCTCTTGTATATGTTTTGTTTGCTTTCTGTGAAGCTGCAGTGTAGTATAGGAGTATCATATATTCTTTTAAGTTTTATTTTTTTTTTTTTTAATCAATTGTGCAGCAAGAGAAAAAAGTTTCACGTACCTTGGTAGTAAAGAAAAATATGACGTGAATACAATTTTTACGGGATATATTGTAACATCCGGCTCTACTTAATAAAATAAATGAAAAGAAATGTATATAAACTTAAGGAAAATGTCGAAATGCTAGGAATTTCTCCATAATACAAGTATTTTACGTGAATATTATAGAAAAATGTTTATGTTATGTTTCCTAGAAAAAAAAATATCTAATATTGTAATAGTATTAAGAGAGCAATATTAATATCTCTCAGGAGAAACTTAAAATTTCTTACAATTTGGAAAGCTAGTTATAAACATAGTAATTTTCAAGTGATAAGGAAATAAGAAAGGCACGCATGCGTTAACTTAGATGTTCTGGTTCAAACGTATGGCCAAACATGTTTGGTTCTGTTTTCTTGTTATTTTAGAACTATTATACTGATTATATTAGTAGGTGATATTAATTCATATTAGAAAATCTGTTTGTTGTTCTTTTAATGCTTTAAAGTCTGTTACGCACTCTGCTACAATTTGAACATGGAATATCCAAAACAACTTGCATGCACGTTGGAATTAATTCAACATTATTTGTTAAAAACTCACCCATACACTAAAAAATTTAGGTAACATTTCTTGGTAAAAATTTTGGACAATTTTCTGCAATCAATGAGGATAAATGTACAAAATGTTTTACGTTGAATTATGGAAAATTTCTGTTTAAAATAAAATTTAGTTTACAATAATAAAAAGATATACTTAAGTATAAATCAAATAATGAATCAACTGGCACCTCCACCATACTTGTAACTCATACTAAATAAACGCGCGTATAAAATTAAGGAACAATGTTAACTAATAAAATTTCTTATACATTGAATAATCTTATTGTTAGATATAAACGAACTGTTGTAAGGACTGCAAGCTTTTTAGGGTGAGAAATTTACAAATTAATGTATTTCTAACGTAGGTGTAGGTGGTGTTTTGCCGCTTTTAGTATTCATAACACACAACAACTAAAAAAAAGTTTTGACGGAAACATATAACTGTTGGATATTATTTTGCAACACCCATATCGACAGCAGAATGTGAACGGTGTTTTTCCACCCTCAAACGGAATTGAAACTTTTCTGAGAAGCACAATGTCAGAAGATCGACTGAACACATTTTTACCACAAAGTCATAGACGTCTTTTCCAGCATGAAAAATAGAAGAATGAATTTTATGTACAAAAAATAGGCAAGTTCTTATTTTGTGCCCACCCTCTTTCGTAACTCACGAGCCGCCACTGCTAATTATTACAGTTAATAGCAGAAATACATTAATTTTTATTGTTGTAAATTAGCGCATTTCTTCGAGCGTAAACATATTAGAAATACTTAACACCAAAAAAGCAAATCATAAAGATAATATAATATATTAGGAGTAAATTTTTTGATTATTAGTACTTACCATAATTACTATTCAAAACCAAACATAATCAGGAGTACCATTTACTGTTGTTATTAAAAGGGTCAGCTGCCAAAGCATAATCGTTTTAACTAGACAGATGTAATACAATAATTGATAAATATTTATATCAATCTATCTATTGGACATTTGATTTAGAGGTTTATGTTTATAGCTTACATTATGTAGAGAAGAAAAACACTACATCACCAAAATTGTATTTATTTTCTTAATAATATTACAAATGCAAAACACTCAAGTGAGAAGGTGACGACACACCAATATTATACATATTATTATATTATGGCGTACAAAATACCGTTATAATAACCGGTATTATACCGACGTTTTATAATATAATAGACAGGAACTTATACATTATTATTGAACACATACAACAATTAAATTGTAATTGTTTATGCACCGAAAAAAATATTCCTATATATTCATATAACTCATAACTTCAATTCGAGACTGCGTATTACTGAGTTCTTTTAGCTGATTAGGTGTATCTGCTATAGCCCAATTTTTAACGTGATATTAAACTTACTATTACCACAAAATGTAGATTAATCCTATAATTTCTTTTTATGTAAAAAAAAAAACCTGAGTGAGTGGGTTTTTCAAGTTTGTGGAGTTGGAGCAAAGGGCCTAATGGTTATTTATCTAAATTACCTCCAGGAATAAAAAAAAAACTCGAATATGATTAAAATTACTGTACAGAAACTTTTCATGCAACCTCTGAGAACATAATTCTTAATAAAAACTTTTCTTAGCAAGAAAGAAATGGATAAAGAGAATATAACCAAAATTATTTAGTTTCTCTAGTAGAGTATACTTTTTGTTTCAAAGATGTTAAGAACACATAACAACTCGACTGTTTTTTTCTTACGAACTAATACGTATAACATACATAGATTTTTATTATAATTACGAAAACGTTTTCATGTTTTTTAATAGATTGACTATTTTAAAAAAAACTTTCATTTATTAGTAAAAATATAAAGAGATTATCATACTAACGACTAGATTTGAACATGACTGCCTTGAGTTTTGTGTCATAGTATTTAAGCCACATTCCTTTTCATCTATCAAAGAATTAATACATCCGCGTATAAGTGACTATCGTGCACGGATTAAGCACCTCAAATGAAATCATTTTATGATAATAAATTCTAAATAGACATATTTTGTATTCGCAATGTCCTTTGTGTGTGTTAATGATCCCAGAAATTTTGTTATGTATGTGAACAGTTCAACGTTCAGCAGCATAAACAAAAACTTACTAGTTTAATAGTAAAAGCATATAATCTCTATTTTAAATTAAAATCATGACAAGATCTAGAATCCTAAGAAACCTCTAACTCGTTGCCTACTAAAAACAATTTTGAAAGTGTTAAGAAATTTTTCAATAATTGAAAGGAAGTTCTCGAAAATCTTCAAAATTGTCGGGTTTACGATCTATACGGATTAGGCCAATGATGGATCATTTATATCATCTCGATATTTCGCAATTATTTATTTGCTTCGTCAGGGAAACTACGATGGTTACAAAATTGTAAATGCAAGAAGAGTGGAAACAAACAAGAAGAAACTAACCAGAGTACAAAAAAAAACTAAGAGGATACGATGGGGAGGGAACAGGTAAAACTCCAAAGATCATAATATCCTGAATTGACCGCTAACCTTATACAATACCCATTATTCAAAGAAAAAATATAAGTAAACAACAAGGCCAAGAAAGTCCTGATGGTTGAGCAGAAACTTTACAGGAAAAATTGGGGATGCAACCCAAAAATACTGCTTTGGATGTATACAGCGATAGTGAGACCGATCATCACTTATGCATCAGTAGCTTGGAGCAAAAATACTAATTTGGCCACCGCGAGAATTAACCTCTCGAAAGTGCAAAGATTGGCATGCGTATGCATAACTGGGGCGATGAGAACTTGCCCAACAGTAGCTATCGACGTAGTATTGGATCTTGCCCCTCTCCATATTGTGGTAGAGGGCGTGGCAAAAAGAACATCACTCAAAATTGTCAAGAAGGCACGATTAGTCATAGGTCTCAATCCTGATGGTGATCATGCCCAAGATAATATGTCAACAAATTCAGCTTTGTGAAGGAATTCACCACAAATCTTAGTAACAAGAGCGGGTGGGATCATAACACCATCTTGAAATAGAATAGAAATACCATCAAATGGTACACTGATTGCTGCAAAACGGCAGAAGGAACTGGAATATGAATATATGGGCCTAGAACCAAGTACTTCCAGGCGGAAATACACGCTGAAAGATGCGTCCAGTTCAATATTGACGGAAATTAGCGAAAGCAGGAGATTATCATCATTCTGATAATCAAGCAG
This sequence comes from Protaetia brevitarsis, assembly GCA_004143645.1. NCBI lineage: Eukaryota > Metazoa > Arthropoda > Insecta > Coleoptera > Scarabaeidae > Protaetia > Protaetia brevitarsis. The sequence goes on along the minus strand of RXPK01002810.1, from coordinate 76,036 downwards.
CCATCAAAGCGTTGAGGTCGCATAAAATCGGTCCCAAGGTGGTCTGGAAATGCCTAGGGAAATTAAACGAGCTAGGCAAAAGGAATAAAGTAACCCCCTGCTGTGGGCTCCGGGTCACACAGGCCTGGAAGGAAACGAAATAACGGATAATCTCGCAAAAAGGGGGTTGGAATACCTTTTATAGGGCCTAAACCCTTTTGCGGGATAAGTAGCGGTACAATACTGAAGAAATTAAAAAGAGAAATGCAGCAGAGAAAATCTAATTATTGGGAGACTATCCAGGGAATGAGGCAAAGTAAAATTCTTCTGGGAACCTTTAACCAGAAGAGGTTTACAGAATGCATCAACCTGAGCAAGACCGATGTTTACATAATAGGAATACTTTCAGGCTACTGTAAACTGAAAGGACATCTGAATAAGCTTGGATTCCCAAAGGAATCTGAATGTAGATTTTGTGGAGAACAGGAGGAAACACCCATCCATCTCCTCTCAAATTGTGTGCAACTCGAGGGCGTTGCGCGTTGGAGCATGTGAAATCGAAGAGGGAGACTTACCTAACCTAGGGGCTTCTGATATCCTACACGTTCCTACATACTTACAACCATTGTAGTTCTCCCGAGAAAGTAAATAAATAGTTTGCCAAATATTGAGACGAAAGAAACGAGTCATCATTGATGACATAGACTTTGAAGGTTTTAACTTTTTCTAATATTAATTATCTATGTTTTTATTTAATTTCTTTCATTATTTCTCACTTATATTGTATGATATTTTGCGCACGAAGTGCTAATACTGTTTCGAAATAATGAAACAATTTCACCTAACGAATTTCCGCATTTGTCAGACGTTCTGGTAGAAATAATGTCGACATCAACTTCTCCAATATCCACCAACCGCCCTAACCGTTCTGCAGTGACGAATTCGGACTATTTGTTATTGACTCGGACGTGCCGGTAGGCACAGAACTTCTTCGCTCCCAGTTTCAGCGTTATGAACTCTGGGAAAGAATAAACGGGAAACAAAGGGGGGGATAATGCGGTTACGACACAGCTAAGTCAACAGCAACACCGCCGCAACCGGCATCGCATCCTACGTCCGTCCGTCAAGCCCTTCCCCTCCCCAAAACGGGCACCTTCGCCCCCCGTATATCGAACGCGGCTTATCTGGGGACGTGATCGAAATGAAGATGCGTATATGCGCGTATAACACAATGTTGCTGGGAACCGCTTCGGGAATTTATACAATTAAAAAGGTCAACTGCTGGGCGGCGCCAAGTAATTTTAATGAATAATCGCTCGTGGAGACGCCATGGGAAATGCCGAAGGCTGATGACGGTTGAAAAAGGTTAATACGGGAAGGAATTATATGTTATTTACCTTCGCCGGAAAAAGGGCTCGGTAAATGGGCAAATGTTTGCGTAGGTGCCGCGTTGTGTACATATTTGAATAATGTCTGAAATATGTCTTAATTTTAAAGCTTTCCTCTCGTGACGCTGTTTATAAATTGAGATATATTTAGGGTATATTATAATGATGTTTTGGGATTTTATGCTTGTTATTGCAACTTTGTTTCAGGAATGTTAATGCTACGTATAATAGAAGCAATATCAATTTCTGCGTGCCATTTTATAAACTTTTTGTACCTAATGTTTTCTATTAAATTTCTCAATTTCTGGTTATTTTATCCCATACGTGGATGGAATTGTCACCATGAATTGCAAATATTTCTTAGTGTAGGGGAAGGTAGTACACAGTGAGGCAGTGGACACAGTGAGACACTACCAATATTTAAAATTCCCGCGTGAGAAAAATGTTTTTGCATAGAATATAAATTACTAGAAGTACTGTGAAGTTGCCGCCGTAGTTGCCAGACGTTAGAAAAGTAAAGTACAATTTTTAACTGAAATTAGGTGATTTTGTCGGTAAAAACTTATTTTCTTATGCAATTAATATTGTTTTATGTATTGGTTTGTTGTACACCAGCTTTAATCCGTTTCATTCTGCTAGTGTATTTACCTTTCATATATAACCTATAACTTCAATTTTATAAAGATAGTCAACCATTTGTAATTTACAGCTTCTTTAGTAAACTCAATGCGTATGGTACACAGTGAGACAAGGTCATGTGGTACAGACTGAGACATGTCTCACTGTGTACTATGTGTGTGATGTAATTTGAATTTATGATACATTACCTACAGTCCCTTATTTTAGAAATGGTTCGACCGCAAAAAGAAAGAAGGATTGGAACAGTGTCTGCCGAAAGTATGATGAGAGGCGTTTCTTTAGTATTAGAGAAAGGATATTCTTTAAGGATGGCTGCTGAATAAGTTGGAATTAAACATCAAACATTGGCAAGATATGTCAAGAAGAAAAAAGAACATCCGGAAACGAGTGTTAGAATGACACCAAATTATGAAGTAAGAAAAGTATTTACCGAGGAACAGGAAGAAATGTTAGGAAACTATATAATAAAGTGTTCAAAAATGGCGTATGGACTCACAACTACAGCTGTAAGGAAACTCGCTTACGAATTTGTTGTTTCTAACAACAGAGAGATACCAAATTCATGGTCTAAAAATCAATCTGCGGGTGTTGAATGGTTCCGAAGCTATCGTAAGCGACGCCACAATTTAAGCATTCGCCAGCCAAAACAATGCAGCCTGAGTAGACTTACGTCTTTTAACAAATTTAATGTGGAACAATTTTATTCCAATTTGAAAAAGATTCTTGAGCGGGATCCAACACTGCGGGATGCATCGCGAATTTTTAATCTTGACGAAACTGCAACTACAACAGTTCAAAAGCCACGGAGAGTTGTAGCCGAAAAGGGTGTTAAACAATTAAGTCATTGCACTAGTGGCGAAAGAGGCACATTAATAACAACATGTGCTATTATATCCGCTAGTGGTACGTTTATTCCACCTGCGATGATCTTTCCTAGAATTTTAAACCACATATGTTGAATGGAGCTCCGCCCGGAACATTGGGACTAGCTAATCCCAGCGGCTGGATGACAGCAGAGCTGTTTTTAAAAAGTTTTGCTACATTTTATCAAATATACCGCAAGTTCAGAAAATCATCCTTCACTGCTAATATACGATAACCATGAAAGCCATATTTCTTTTGGAGCTGTTAATCTAGCAAGAGATAATGGCATTACTATACTAACACTCCCGCCTCATTGTAGCGATAAAATGCAACCTTTAGACCTTTCAGTCTTTGGTCCATTTAAAGCTTACTACTATGCTGCTATAGATTCGTGGTTGCTCGGTAATCCTGGCATTCCTATAACAATTTACCAAATAGCGCACTGTGTTGGTGAAGCCTACGAGAAGGCCTTTACTCCAGGTAATATTGCATCTGGGTTTAGAAAATCGAGAATATATCCCTTTGATAACACTGTTTTCTCAGAAGCCGATTTTATTTCCTCTGCTGTCACTGATAAACCTTTGCCAGGCACATCATCCGAAAACACTAATACGGTCCACGAAACCACAGATGGAAAGTTGAATGAAAGTACCACGAATGAGCAAACAAACCAAGGAAATACTTCAACTATAATTGAGCCAGAAGCTATTAGGAGCTATCCTCAAGCACAACCTAGAAAAACAAATAGAAAAGGAAGAACTAAAGGTTGCAGCACGATTATTACTGATACTCCTGAGAAGGACGCAATACAGACGCTAGAACGCTCTCGTAAGAATAGCCTAGGAAAGAAAGGAATTTGTAAAGATACTATTTCGGCGATATGTGACTCTAAGAAGAAAAATAGCAGTGACGATTCAGGGAATGATCAAGATAGTGTAGAAATTTCTGAAGAATCGTTGAGCGATAATTCAATATTCCATCATACTAAAGAAGAACGTGATTATCTAAATATAGAGGATTGTAAAAAAGGAGATTTTGTTCTAGTTAAATTTCCTAAAAATATTTTCTATGTAGGTGAACTATTAAGTGAAATTGATGAAGATGGTGATTATGAAATATCATATCTACGAAAATCTTCCAAGCATGAGGACTGTTTCTTCTACCCAACCGCGACTGATATTCATTCCGTTCACAGAAGTGATCTGGTTTTATTATTGCCGATATCTACTAGACTTAAATCGAAAAGAATTGCTAACTTGTTACGTTTCGAAGTTTCACTTCGATCATTTAACGTTCGTTAAGACATTTGTCTCAATGTGTACGACTCCTAGTACACAATGAGACATTAGATATATGTTTTTTAATACTTTTGTTTTAGTTTTAAGAGAGCAATATAGTTTGATTTTATCTGTCACAATTATGCATCTATGTTTCGTTCTATACACCGTAAGTTCAAATCTGATATTTACTTAATAAATTTTAATATATTTTGATTTATTTTTTTTTGTCCCAATGTGTACCACTTTCCCCTACCTACAATGAAAGAAGAAAATGCATTTGGTTAACCATTGCATTAACAACATAATCAAATTAAACAAAATATAAGGTCAAAATAACTGAAAAAAGTGTTGACATTATTTTGCTAGTTCAGCAGTTTGTTTATTACAGGGATCACCAACAAAATATATTATTTGAAGCAATTAGAAATATTTTGTTATTGTAACTAAATCATAATTATCAGAAGAACGCTTCACAGTAGTACAGTTTGAAACACATTTTTAATTACTTTAACAAAACGATATTTATTATATTACGATAACTGTATTACATGTTCTGTAATCTTGGTTGAGTTAACCAAAATTTTAGTTAATCTTATAAGAAAAACATATAATGATAGCAACCATAATGTCACCTGGGGCGTACACGAGGGGTAAGCACGGGGTTAGGTACTCGCTTGACCAGTTAATATTTATTACATATAGATAGAGTAATAACTGTACCTACCTTATATGCACCATGGGTTACGCGTGCAGGTTTATTTAAAATGCTAGGATACACTTAACCTCTATTAACAGAGACCCCGAGAGGAATACCCCCGAGAGTCTCCTATCGGAGTGCCTCCTCGCGGAGTGTCTCCGTTACAGAGAGTCCCCATTTACTATAATTACTACAATTATATAGCTTAGCGCCATCCCCACTCTTGAAAACCGATTCGTGACAATATTGTTTTATTAATTTAACAAAGCTAATGGATTCACATGTATAACAATTTTCTTCCATGTAGTAGCAAAGACGTCAAATATATATGTTAACGGCTAAAGCGTAAACGCGGCTAGTTTGTATACTATCCAGCTAGTTTACGAAATAACCAATCAGCTGGTTTATTTATGAGATTATTTGTTTACTATGAATTGGGTTAGATATAATAACCAGAAATGTTAGCTACTCTATAAACTAGCCGCATACCATGAAAATCAGAATAATTTGTAATGAATATTAACAAATACATTGGATATTGTGTAAACTAATCGAAAAGTTCAGCAAATTTATACACTAAATATGATTTTACTAAGATATTTGGCAAAATAAAACAGTTTCAACTTTAAAAAAAAACTTGAATAACATCTGTGGAGATAGAATTCATCCGCATCAAATCGTTTGACATATCTTTTCTTATTAGAACACACAAATTCATTTTTATTCGAAACCAATTATTTTGATATATATGAGCTCAAACATACACAATAATATACTATACACACATAACACTTGTAAGAACAATAACTAACAGCTTCTTACGGGTTTCGCCGTGTGTCAAAACTTTCGCTCGACGTTTCGCTGTTCATACTGACAGCTTCTTCAGGATAACTGAACTGAACTTGTAAGAACATGTGTATAGATAAACATAACCTCAATCAAACGCATGGGAATGGAAGTTTATAAACTAGCTAATATGATGGTTATTTTATTTGATTATGGAAAGTTCTCTATACCATTAGCCACATGTACTTTCTTTAGTACGCATACCATCTAAAAATATTTCGATTTTATAAACTAGCCAATATATCTTGAATTGCTTACAAACTAATTAATGTGTTTATAAAATAGTTAAATTATTGTGGCTATTTTATTAAAAAGTCAATTTTCTCATAAATAAACCAGTTGATTGGTTATTCTGTAACCAACTGAATAGTATACAAACTAGCCGGATTTACGCTCCAGCCGTAACAACATATATATTTCAGAAATCGCTGTGAAAATGACGCTCCTTCTATTTTACACCAATAAAGACACATAAGGGTGATAAAGCACAGAGTTTTAAAATATTAATCTAGTGTATTTACCAATCAAACATTCAATAGCAGCTGCGATTATTAAAGCAGGAATTGGTGGCCTTCAATGGCAGTGATGTCAATAAAACTGCTATTTTTAGAGGATTTTAAATATATCTCGTCTTATTTTTTACCTTATATTATGAATATGAGATGCTAAATGTACAATACCATGACAACTGAACATTTCCCCTAGCAATGCGAAATGAAAAATATCCGTATAGCTTGCTGTAACAATAAATTATTATTAACTGAAAGCAATTCTGTTTTCTTGTTTAACAGAACAAAAATTGTTATTTTGATATATAACAGATAACATATGTTTATTCAACCTAACAACATCTGCTTTTTATTTTAATAAATTCTTGTGGTAGATTTAACGTGAAATAATTATTTACTTTTCCCGAACACTTATTATCTTAACAATATTCAATGTTTAAAATAAAGTTATCGTGATTATTAGATCAATACTTGAAATATTGTCAAATCTACATAATTATTAGGTCAACTTTTGTCTGCGCACCTAGGTTTCATGTATGTGACATTAACGTTTAACACAAGTATACAATACAGTGTCGGGAAAAAGCAAAATTATTTATTTAACTATAAATATTATATATAAGCCCCTTACTTTATTTAAGTAGCAGAATTGGTATAGGATCGCTGAAAAGTTTGTAGCATTAAGTGTTTCAAGATTTTTCTCACTAAACCGTTTTCGTCGCGATGATAAAACATGCTTGTATTTTGAAAAGGACCGTTCAACATCTACGGATGTAACACAGATGCACCACCACCAATGTATAGTTCGATTTGTGCCAGCACAGTAACTGTTTATCGCACACTATACAAACTATTTTGGCACCATCATAATGTAAATTCTGGAGTTCACCGATATACTTTTCTACATTATGAAACAATAGTCGTTTTCTGGGATTTTCTACGACATTGTATTACATTTAAAATGCGTAAAACGTTACCGGAGAATTGTACTAGACTCGACTAACACTGATACTAGGTACTAGACACATGAAACGGAGGGAATGATTTTACTGTCTTGAAGATATACTGTGGCTAAACGTTCTGCATAGCGCGAAGCGAGTGCGGCTCGTGTAAGCAGACACGTCTGACCACTCTAATAATTATTTTAACATTTATATTTTGTTAGTTTAACAAACAACGTTTCTTGACTGTATTTAACCAAAATTTTTTTGTTGGATTTTGTTTTTATTTTTTTTTTTGTTAATTTAATGCATTTTCTCCTTTCAATGTACAAGATTTTCAAGTTGTATGGAGAAAGTTGGTCAAATTGGCTAAATAGCCGTATAAGCTAGTGAAATGATACATAAATTTAGCCTTTTTTTTCTGAAGTAGCTTTATATATAATATTAAATCCCAGAAATTTTAACTTTGTGTAATGTTAGTTTTCAAGTAAATAACTCTTAATTACATCATTATATATTATCATACAGATCAGAAATTAGTAATAATTGGGATATAATGTATTATATAGTAGGAATGACAAACTCGATAGCAAATAAGAATATATAAATATACGTTTACCACAAAGACATCTCTTCGAGTTAAAACTTCTTGATTCTATAAGGAATGTTTCAATTTACATACCAAACGTTTACTTATTTTCCAAATAGTAGCAATGCTATACTACTTACTCACACAATATCTATAATAAAACAAGTATGTACTGTTTATAAAATAAACTGGAAATCTATATCATTAGAGAAAACCTTTTCAATTATTTGGATTGTATTTAAGAGGGTTCTGCACCGAAACTTTTTTCTTTTTTTTTTTTTTGTTTACAAGGGTTGCAAGTATTTCTACGGAATTTGCAGCAAGTACTACTCAAATATTCAACCCAACTCTTGGTTTTTTAAAAATGTATATAGTTGTCAAATCGGTTTGACAAGTTAAGAAATTGCCTAGAAAAAGATTCCGGTAAAAAATGGTAAAATATAAATTTTAGTAGCGTAAATTAGAAAAAAAAAATTTAGTGTAAATACACGTAGAAGAACAAAGTTAACGATATTTTAAATTCGGAAGACTCGGATCACCAAAACAAAGTTTTAAGCGTCGATTGTTATGACTCTAAATTTCAAATACTAAATCACGTTTTCTCATTTAAGAACCCTCCACCTCATCCGACAATTGTCTGAGTTGCTCAAATTGATGACACGTAAGTTATCCGAACACTCCGAGCTACACTACTTTACTGATTTCAATCGTTTCGAAAATTCATGCATTTCCATTTTATAAAAATTAGAAATTATTTAATGAACCAGTTTTTTTTTATAAAAAAAAAGTTTCATGCACAATAAATGTACAGATTAATTTTCTAATACAAAAAATCGACAATAAACTTAGATATAGAAAGTAGTTAATTTTCTATTAGATTATGACTATATTTGTCAAAAATGTTTAACTTCGTTAACCATAACATTCTTTTGCACAAATTAACCTACATACTATGGTATGAATGGTGTCATTCTGAATTGGTTTCAATCCTTTGGTGGGAAGGAAGTAATTTGTCATGCTTAATGGTGATAAATCTAGTTATGAAGATGTTACCAACGATGTTCGTGAAGATTCTATATATTATTATAAGACCCGATCGGGTTCATACTTTACATTAATAATCTTCCTAGAAGAATAAGTTTACCAAAACAAATAATATTGTACGCTAATGATATAAATATACTTCACAGTGCAACAAGATTTAGAAAATATTTTTCACAAATTATCAAAAACTTTAGATGAGATTAATAACTTGATGGTTACCAACCAGTTATTAATTGAGAAAGTTTCTTTAAATTTGTGTCTCATATACATTCTATTGTGTCCCTTATTATTATTAATAAAGAAAAAGCTAAATGTATTTACTTTCAGAGTATAGTGAAAGTATTACTAATCTAAACATAAACAACGAAACATTTGTTCCGGAATCGTCCACTAAAGTTTTAGGGCTGATAATAGTTTTTTTAACATTTAAAACTTTAGACTATGAGACAGCAACTTAAATTTGTCACATTGAAACTATAAAGACATTGTACCATTGCAATTTTGTATCCTGTATGCCATATGGAATTATCCATTAATAGCCTTTCGCATGCACATCGTTCATTGTTACTACCTGCCAAAATAATACTGTACACTGTAGACATATTAATAAGAATTTGTTAAGAAATGGCCGTAATAAAAAATATCGTACCTAAATAGCCCGCCGGAAAGTGTCTAACGTTCTCGTAGGGTTTCTTTAATACGAAAATGATAGACAACAACGGGCAGCCAGCAAATTTTAACTGCGCGGAATTACCATATTTTCTGAGCTCATAGGCAGCAATAGGAAGCTAATGACTCCGCTAACTTCTGCTCTTGTCAAAACATTCTCGAAAGCCATCCGTACTATTTATGTAATACCTTCAGATGCTATTAGGAGCCTCTTTGTGAAACATCAGGAGTGCTAAACTAGTCGAAAATATAACGACACAAATCCAAAAAGGTAGTACTAAAAGCTAAATTACGACCAAAACTAAGGAAGTTTTAGGTAATCTATTCACCGTTTAATTTGCTTTTGATAGTCCTTATCGTAAAACTCGAATAACCCGCCATTAGGAAAACACCCCCTCACTTACTTCGAGCACCAGTCGATAGCATCTATTGCGTTTTAAGCGACCGGATGGCCCGAATTTGTTCTGACCGTATCATAAAACCGTCCCCGACGATTTTCGATGGTGCCTTCGAAGGAAGGAGCTGCTTGCTTAAAACGATGCGGCCGTAATAATTACGGTACGATGATTGTGGCGATAAAACGAAAATGCCGGCCGTGGAAGTAAAAATTCCAGTTTGTTTTCCTACCGTTTTTTTGGCGGTATGCACGGTATTACATTTGACTGTAAACAGGTGTTATTATGTAGAAGAATACGGTATTTACCCTTGCCTTCAGAATGGTAAATGTACAATTTTAGATGGTAATCAGAATACTGTGTGGAAAGGTAGTTGTTAATTTTGTTTTAACAAAAGGTGTTTGTCTTTACATTGTGTTATGCAAATTTCTGAATGGACTTTTATTAAAATTCTTCCGAATTTCTATATTTTTACTATTTAAACCCAGAAAAATACTTTTCTCATTTTCTATACTAGAACGATACGAGAAAGGGCGATTATAAACAATTGGTTCAAATCTTATTTAAGTGATAGATATTAAAAAGTACTTTGCCTCAACGCCTTTCAACATCTTTTAGTTTATCTATTTATGCAAAGAATATTAATCTTCTTCTTTCCGATATCAACTTAAATGATGTGGCTGATTTGGCCACTTCAACTTTAGGCTATACTCAGGTGGATGTCATTGAACAAATTCATCCTTAACATGAAAAAAAAAACCAAATGTACTGAATATAGACGATATAATATGATTTGGTTCTAAACACCACTTCGACTAATGTTTCAGGAATCACTTTAAATTTTGACGAAAATATCAGTTAGAATACCCATGTTGATTCTCATTCTAGCATATATTATGCATTACTTAACTTACGTAGACCTTGCAGTATTCATGTTCTAAAAACCTATTTTTCCCATTTTTATTCTAGAATAAAATATGGGGTATTCATATTTGATTAGGGTAATTCTTCCGATGCTCAATACGTGTTCCTTCTTCAGAAGAGAGCAATTAGAGGAGTATATGGATTAGGTTGGCATGAATCTTGTCGCTTGCTACTTAAAAATAATGAACTTTTAACTTTTTATGATTTATATATATATTGGAAGTTGCTTTTGTTCATAGATTTTTTGCACATTTTGATGCCAGTGCTAATTATTTGCGTGGCACTCAATATCACACGCTTTTGCTACTAATCCAAGTTCCACTTTTAAAAAAAAAAATGGTTTTATAGGTTTCCAGCTAGATAATAAATTTCCTTTTCAAATTAAATCTATTTCAAATTACTCTAGTTTTAGATTGCGGATTAAGACTTATTTGCTAAGTCTAAGTTGCTATACATGTGATAAATTTAAATGTCTGAGAGGAATAAAGGAGTGAATTTGGAGCAGACTTTTTAATAACATCAAGAACAAATTTAATATGTTAATAATTTATTATTTACCATTTGATGATTATTTCTTCTTCAATAGTTTACGCTACTCCAGTGAAGAATTTGGACGATTTGCGAAATCGGATAATTGTTGAGTGTAACTCAATTAGAAACAACCCTGGCGTGTTTGAAAGAATTCGACAGTCAATGACGAGAAGATTGAATGCTTGTATCCACGCTGGAGGAAATCATTTCGAACATTTATTGTAGATTGAGCAACTTTACATGTACTTTTTCATAATAAAATGTTGTTACTGTTCGCCCTGTATCTTCGAAACAAAGGGGTTTTCCAAAAATCATCATAGGACGCAATATTCTTAGAATAAGCCAAGGAATAACCCCTTGAATTTTTGCCGCATGTTTACCTAACACCCTGTATATGCTCTCTGAGGGAAGTTTATACCTGCGCAAACTCATAGAAGCCGAACTGTCTATGACATCCAGGGACTGTAATTTTGATATTCTTTCCGCCACAAGGGGAGACATTAAATAAAAACCACCACTGTAGGTACATCTAAAAAATATCAGTAAAAATATAAGAACAACAAATACTCAAACACAAAACTCATTAGAGCAGTCTCAAAATATGTAGCACCACAACCCCAACCTAGGTGCTATAATAACAATTCTCGATAAAATAAACTTTAATGTAAATATATCTTGGACCCTTTTCATATGGCGCATTTTTGCAAACTTATTAGCACAATCCTAAAAGAATAACAAAGGTATTGACAATCGTCGTTGGTCTTAAATACAAGTAGACAAAAGCTACTTCTATCTAGATGAAACATACTGCGAACTATACGTTAAAAGTGAAATACCTGATCCTAGAACATAATACCATGCCTCAGCCTAGAAGAAATATGCACATGGCAAAACATTAACAACAAACAACGTTAACGCAACATATAAGCTTCAACGCTTGAGCAAAGCATAGGTAATTCGGGTGACTACAACTTTGGAAAAAGAGCCGAAATGTGCTCCTCACATAATAAACAAGTATCCACATGGTAACCCAAAAATTTTGTATGTGTTACCACAGGAATCGGTTCAACTGATGATGATCTATCAATCTGGCGCCTATTAATTATGAGAGGCAGTAAAACAGGTTTAGATTAATAAATAAATAATTAAATTATTTCGATCGCACCACGAAAACATATTATATGAGCGTAAGTAGAAGCAGTACAAGACACATCTTTATCACTACGATTCTATATTATAACTATAATATCACAAATTGATATAAGTCCTTTTTTAAAAAGGAATCCTGTAAGTCATTAACGAATAATTGGAATAATAGAGGGCCTAAGGTGGCTCTCTGCGGCACACCATGTAAAACTTTAACAGCAAAGGAGTAAGCGGTTCAGTTACTGCATGTAACTGACACAAACGTTTTAATGCGAAAACTTCTGTTTTTCAAAGAAAACGAAGTAAAGTACGAAAAGATTTCTTAGGAAGATAAATTATAATCCATTGTAAAGAACTTCGTTAAAAAAAACAACAACAGGCAACCGACGATACACTATCCAGTATGCAGCACTCTTAGAGACACTATAAATCAAAGAAATACCTGCTTTGCTGCTTGATGGGTGTATGCTTCTCAATTACTGTTGTGCTATTTAAATTACTTTTTACGATGTAATTTTAAAAACTAATTACGACGCATTTGATTAAGTTCTATTTCGCTAACAAGATATTAAACCTACAGCACTGATTCACCTCTTTTAAAAACGATATAATTATGAACATATAACCATATACAACAGCTGCAGTTCATCAATTACTCAAAAACAATCATATCAGTATGCGATCATCATCAAAATAAGTAAGTAGGTACGGACACCAGAAGGCCCGTCCTAGATAAAAGTGAAAGAGTATTAAAGCACCCGTACCGCTCCGGGTAGACGAAGGATGGGCATTATCTCGGACGGGACCGGGCTCCCAGGAGAATATTACTTTAACGTGATGGGATTTATAACGAAATAAGTGCCCCTTATAAACCACCCCAAAACGGGTAATTGTTTAATAAGAGCTCTATTTCTCCACGTCGATGTTGTACGTTTAATGGCAACTCTTCCGAACTTAAATATTCAGGAATTGAAGCGAGCTATAGGTATTAAAGTTTCGCAACGGGCGGCCCTACTTTCGAACAAAGAAGAATGCGAGACGAGAAGTTGACGACAGGAAGTTTAAAGGTGTAATGAATTAGTTGCGTCGTTAATTTTATACGGCTAATTGGAAACTTGTAAACAGTTTGCTGAAGTAGTAGATGAAGATGCCGCGGCAACTTTTAGATCCTGTAATAAATTTTTCGTGTTATTAAGTTTTCATTTATTAATGCGCCACAAGAATACACGATTTTGAACCTCAGTTGTTATACAGGGTGACATAGAAAAACTACAATGCATAGCAACATGTGATAGAGGACCAAGAAATAACAAAAAAAGTTCGTATACACTAATGTCCGATTGCTTTTTGTTTTCAAGTTACGAACTGTTTTTTTTATATTGTTCTTGTATTTTAGTATTACCTAACCCAATAAAAAATATTTTAAGGTAGGCTGTGATTTCATGAAACAAAATATTTGGTAAATGTCAAACCAATATTAGCATAGTGTCTTGAAAGTTTTATTTCAAAATGGTGCGCTATACTTTTGTATAATACAGGGACATGTCATGTGTTAAGGCGAAGCTCGTTCAAATTCTTCCGAAGCTCAACAGATTTATCGAGAGAGATGCCCATTAAGGCAAGTTTCGAAACATGTCCTAACACATTAGCCAGTCCAATTTTAACTAAATGTCTAAAAATAATAAAGACACCTGTGAGTGACATGATAGATAGTAGGCTTAATATGTCAAATATTTTTTGAGAACTGTCGTTTTAAAAGTGTTTAATAATAGTTTAATTGAAGTTTGATATCTAATAATTTAGCAACTATCTCATAAATGGGCTCAGACTGGGTCGAATGTATTAATGTCATCTATCAATAATGTCACATATTATAAGATGCACAGTTTCATCATGTCAATGTCACTTACTTTTTTTTTCCTAGGGGAGGAAAGTTGTAGTTGTAGAAAGAAAAAGTATAACTTTCCTCTCTCAAATGAGCAAAATGTGCACTTTGCTCCTTGCTGGGAAAAAAAATTATTTTTAGAATTAAAAAATCATTTATCTGCAGTTCTGAAGCTTTGAATGTATGCACTTACTTTTAAGTTATTTGTTTCATTTTATTTTTAATATTAAAAAAAATTATTCCAAAAACATATAGATACTTTAAATTACGCGCATTCGATCATTAGTAATGCGAAAACCTCACTATATGCCGCTAAATTGCTGTATCCTTTAGAAAGCTTTAAATTGTAACTAACAGCTTCTTGCGGGTTTGGCCGTGTGTCAAAACTTTCGCTCGACGTTTCGCTGTTCATACTGACAGCTTCTTCAGAATAACTGAACTGAGTTAGTTAGTTCATAGTTCAGTTATCCTGAAGAAGCTGTCAGTATGAACAGCGAAACGTCGAGCGAAAGTTTTGACACACGGCGAAACCCGCAAGAAGCTGTTAGTTATAGTTACACCGGCCGTGAAAGCCTACGCAGTGTTAAGCTTTAAATTGATTATCTGCAAGAGTGATAAATTAGACATGACAACTGATTATTACGTCAAGAAAATGTAAATAAGAACGGACAGCTACAAAATGTTAACTGCGCGTAACCATTTGTTTTAGCCACAACCTGCTTGATAACTGACGGTTTGCTTTATATGGCCTGACGTCGCCGCTGGCGGTGAACACGTGCAACTCATGATTCGGCAAAATGTCAATTTGAATTTGAATAAATGTCATATTGACAAGTGATGAAATTAATGTTAGTCAAAAAGTCTAATTAATCTGTTTGTTTCGTCAAAAACCGAAATATTATACTTTTTTTTAAGTTCTATTTAATTTTTATTGGTTATTAATTTAAGTTACATTGTCATTTGGTTATATGGTTTTATACTAGTTAGTTTTTATATAAACCAAGGTGTCATGCAAATGTCGCTGCTGATCAGATATAATTTAACATTCAATTCAACGTAGGTAAATTTGAGTCTTTCGAGAGACCGTATAAAGCAAACTGCCAAAGGCATCAAGCAGGTCGTGGTTTTAACCAATAGCTTTGCCTAGTTCGTTAGATTCTTATCAAAACAGTTTTTGACAGTAATCTAACAGTTTTCGATGCTTCCTATGTATTAGTACAACCAGCAAAAAGATACCACGAGAAGAATCACTTCCAGTCATTTCCCATTTCCAGTGGGTCCACATGTGGCCTACAAGCTTTGACATAACTTTGACATTCTGACAGCACTGTCAATTTACAGAGAAGGCACCACTGCCCGTCATTGTTCCAACTGACATTGATTTTGAGGATCACTGACCATAACTGAAAATAATTGAACATGAAGTACTTTCTATTGCCACCTGGCTCGCGGCTTGTCAGTTTTGTGTTAGTCGACAGATTTTACTCGTATCTTAATGCACAAAACTGAAATAAGATTAACCATACGGTAAATAGAAAGCACCAAATTCTAACGTGATTCATATTATTATTTGTTTCGTTTCTTCCAAGCAACAGTAATAACTTCTTTATTACCATTCAAATTCAATGAGTAATTATTCAAATTGTTTAGAAGTAAAGGTGATCACTGATTAATTGAGAATATTCAAGATATAATTAAGCAATCCTTTCCTTTACTAAATTACGATGTACCTATGCCAAGCAAAATTTACTATCACGCTCCAGTTTATGCATATTTATTATTGGTATAGATTTCGATTAGCATCAATTCAAAAAATCCATATGCATGAGCAGTCTAGCCGCTCATTTGTATATCTATGCGAGCTGAAAGGTTTATAGACTCTGTGTTACCTAATGTGAATATTCATGCGAATATCGCAGAATCGATTCGCAAAGTTTCTGAATAGCCCTTTCCTCGCCTGTCAATCAATCGTTAGAAATATAATTCACAATTAATTAGAACTTTATTTATGGAATGTTAAACTATTGAATGTGGCCAATTTGTAATTAATTTAGGTTATACTTTAACTCAAACATTGAAATCACACCAGTTAAAGCGCGATACAACCTTCCGTTTCTTTTTCAAACTCTCCTCATATTAAATAGAACATGTTGCAACGTGGAAAATTTATCCAGTACAAACAAACTGTGACGGTAATATGCGAAGTAATTAGATAAGCAGCTGCTAATTCAATCATCTATGGACAGTGAAGCATTACTTGCGGTGAAACTGTCGGCTCTGGTTCATGTATCATTTTGAAATGTGTCCGGAATTTTCTAACCGGTCATCAAAGAGCGAAACGCGGCAAATCAGGTGGTTGCTATTTATCAATGTCTACAGCGAGTTTTCCTTGTTAGCCAAGTTCCAACTGGAAAGAAGTTTTTTAATCTTGCCTTATTACTTTATTTTCAGCTGGTGTAACGAATGCTGAACGAGTTTGTAAGATAAATAACAGAATAGCGTGCGGGAGAGTTCCCAAAGCACTGTTTAATGAGTAATAACTATAGGGAGTAACGTTTGTAGGTTTTTTTTAGTAAGTAAGTCCCAGATCCCAGAGATTTAGGCAACACTTTTGTTACCGCAAACATTTCAGTGCTTAAAATTCAAAACCTGCTTTAAAATCATCTTATAAAAAATGCATGAAGTGCTTACATTTCAAATTAACGTTACATTTACCTGATTTTCCATAAATTCCGCCGAGATTTTGGGCTTGCCTCAAAATTTACAAAACCAAAGGGCTAACCTTCAAAAGCACATCGGCTAGATGTCGACATCTCTCAAAATTCACGTATTGTTGCTGAAATCGATAAACAAACCTTCATACTTGTAAAAATCACATTTATTTTTTCTTCCTTATTATCTATCTCTAAGTTAAGCAGGGAAGTGATAAATATAATTATATACTAATTATATACTATATATATATATAACTCTAAGTAACAGGTTAAAAGGTTGTTTTTCATTGGGGACAGATAAAACCTGGTTTTTTAACGAGGTTAATACTCATTCCCCCACTCGTTTCTCAACCCTGTTTGGGAATTTTGGAGATTAAATACTTAATGTAGCTCGTATTAATATAAATGACCAAGAGTCCATGGAGACGATGTTTATTGATTAATAAAGAATTAGCATAAATGTGTTTTTGCTTTTCGTCGTATCATGCCCGGTAGAAAACTTAAAAGTATTTTTGTGAGATGGCGATAACGATGAACTATACAATTTGGCCAAATAACGATGCTGAAATCGATTTCATTATTTGTTATATTATGTAGCACGCTTAACAGAGAAAAAAGATTACCAATTACAATTTATGTATAGACGAAATAATGCTTAATTACACCAAAATGTAGTTTATTGAACATTTTCGAATAAGTCTTGATTTATTTAGGTACATACATATGTCAAATATGAAGATGGTGCAGAATAGCTTAATATAAGCGACCACGATCAATTGCACACACCTACTCATCACGTATTGAAAAATTAACAGGTTATAATAACAATAATAATAATAATAATAATTTATTGATGCTTTCCAAAGATTGCACATGTCAAAAAGAAATACATAAAAGCTAAACAAAATCACTTCTACTAAATCGCATAAAAATTGATTGTAATTATAATAGGACTTTTTGGCTAAATAATCCTTAAAACTTATTTTGAATTTCGAAATTTGCAAATTTTTGATGTCAGGTAATTTTTTAAAAAATGTGGGTGCCAAAAAAGTTTATGTCTGTCTGGATTCTAGAGAACCTGCCAAATTTTGAGCCCAAATGTTCCTTATTTCTGGTGTCGTAATTGTGAACCTCAAAAGAGGTGGAGTAACGACCTAAATTAAGTTTAACCTCCAAGACATTATAATAAGTATACGATGACGGTAAAGTAAGAATTTTAAGAGATCGGAAAGCCCCTCTGCAGTCTTCCCTATAGCTCAGGCCAGCCAGGAGTGGTACAGCGCGATGCTGCAAGACGAAAACTCTGTCCGCCGCAGCGAAATACGCCCAAACAACAACACCATAACAAACGCGCGACTGTACATAAGCGAAGTAAACCAACATAAGTACGTTCATGGGAACTAAATCTCTTATGTTCCTCAATAAATAAGTCGCCGAGGTAATAGACATGGTGATCTTGTCGACATGCGGTTGCCAAGTTAATATCGAATCAAATGAAATTCCTAGGGAAGCTAACTGTCCGTCATCCACTTCACCAGTGCAACGGAGAGCAAAAGTACATAACGGAGTTTTCTCCGCGTTCAAAGCCAGGCCATTCGCTAAGCACCAGTCACGAACGCATGACTGTGCCTCCTCCATGATATAGCTAAGACTATTAATATTCGTATCACTAGCTAGCAGATTTGTGAGATCAGGAATATATAATATATTTCATATCAGGGGAGCAACTTGAAATATCATTAATATATATTAAAAATAATATTGGCCCCAAAACTGAGCCTTGCGGCACACCATGGTTACTGTTTATAAAATTTGATGACATGTCATTCACATTTACACATTGCAACCTGTTAGAAAAATAGGAGTTATTTAAATTCACTGCTTTGAGCAAAAATCCATATTAATGTAGTTTATCTAATAACACAGTGAAGGAAACACAGTCAAAGGTCTTCAAAAGGTCGCAAAAAACAGCTTGATCATACTCCCCTTCATCCTCAATGAAGGAGACTAGATCATTTATTGCGTTTATAGTTGATAGAGACTCTGTAAACCCGTACTGTGCCAAGCTTAATATATTATCATTGAGATATTTAATAAACTGTGCTTTAATAACTTTCTCAAAAATGTTGCCAAGTATAGGAATAATTGAAATAGGTCTAAAATTATACAGAATATCATGCGAGCCACACGTGACCTCTTCCATGCATCAGGGTAAGTAGAAGCTTTAATGAGCATGTTAAATAATTTAATTAGAGGAATTACAATAATGTGACAAATGGTTTTGATTAATTTTGAATTACGACCATACACATCTCTAGAATGTGAGTTGTTTAGATTAAAAATAATATCTCTAATTTCATTAAACGTAACATCGCTAAAAACGAAAGGATCGCCGGCAGTATTATGAAACTTCTTTAAATATATCCAACATAAATATCATTTGATCTGCACTAAACCTATTCGTTTGTACGTAAGTTTGTTCTTTGGTCCTACACTTTCTACCCTAGCTTGTAATTAAAATAGGATAGAAGATTCACTCTTTACGTACCTGAGAGAGATAAAATATGCACCAACGAACAAACATTATATTTCAGTTTTTGCGCTGCACCCAAAACAGCTGATTTACACTAAATAGTGTAGGTTAAACTGCACCAAAAACAAAAGAAAATACCTTATAACTAGTCTGCAAGTTTTAAAATCAGATTTTTTCTAGGAAGATCAAAAACTACATTGACATATCCTGTATGGTTTCCACCCTATACACACAAAAAAAATAATTACTCAATTTGAATATAAATGCATTACATTGAATATAACATAACTTCCTGTGTAAGCAAGAAGATGATGTATTTATATTGCGAATAAAATTTGTTCAGTTTTCCAAACTTGTGAATTTGTCAGACGAAACCATTTTTTAGTTCAAATGTAATCAATATACTAAAATCATTATGAACATATAATATTTTCGCCACAAAAATAATTATTTTAGATTAGACTAAATAGATTTTCTCAACTGGAAACTATCATATTTATGCCTTAATAATTTAAGTACATTTGATGGAAGTATATAAAAATATTATTTGAAGTATTGCCATTATTTGCTTCCAAAATATAAGTATATTGAACTGATAATACTTACCTTCTTAATCTAAGCATTTCTACTATTCAAGGGTAATAATTACCTACTAATTTTGTGTCTGTAACACCAAAAAACCTCGGTAGGGGAAAATTAATAAAGAAAAATTATGTAATTAAATAAATTTACAGTCATACTTTATAGTTTTACAATGTTTGGGAGAAGGTAGCGTATCGGGGTACTCCAGGAGTGCGCACGGGATATTGATGCGTAGAGGTATAGATGTTATGCGTATCCGTCGTTGTGACCGGTGTTCTCGGGATACTTCCCACTCAATGTCTGGCCCTGGTATCTAGTCGGCGTTGGTTACTGATATAATTGCAATCAGTAGAATAATTTGCTGGTATTGCCTACTGAAAACTAAGAACTAGTAAATACCTACATATGTTTGTTAATGTACATACCTACCATGTTCATATATTATCGACACAATGGCGCTGACTCTAAGTATTACTTCAAAGTTTTTTAAACCAGTCATCCTTTAATATTAGATAACACGCACGTACTTACCTTCGAATATTTTAATGGTAGCATCTGTGCATCAGCCCCATTCCACCCCATTCTCTAAGTAGCTGTGAAAGCGCTAGGGTATCCATTTAGATTAACTTACACTCACAACCAACAACACTGTTCGCTGGTCAATGAAAAAGTGACGCCAAGTAAAGCGGATGTATATGCAAAACCCCCTAAACGCCCTTAAAAACGAAAGAACCAATGACAGATAAGTTTTAGTGCAATAAATGGTGGGGTAAAATTCGTTTCAAATGTTTCAATATTATGGTAATTTCAATTTGATATTTCATGTTTTCAGTACAAAACATTTAATAATTTTATATAGTAATTCATTATACCAAACGTATAAGGGATTTTATTTTGAATCTACAGACTTTCTCACTATGATTGCATAGATTTATTCCTTACAACAATAACAATGTTCATTTGAAGGAAGTATACTTCAATGCAAATATTTACACTATTTGTTCTAAGAGTATATTGTGTTTTCAGAGAATTTACTCTTATGTTCTAACCAACAAGATTTAGTTCATTTACATATATATTTAGTTTCGATTTCTGAGTGAATAAAAATATTCGGATTGATAATAGATTTTTTTTGTGTGTAACTAATTCTAAAATTAGTTTAAATATAGGAGATTTCAATTCACCTGTCTAATTATTCACGATATCTCGCTGTTTGTTGCTGATAAGAGCATGCATATCGTATGCATTGTGCACATACGTATATGCAATTATTTGATTAAGACTCCTCACTAATACTGACAATTACGTACCAATCACTAGATCCTCAATATAGGTGATTAAAAGGGCAATAATTACGTTAATGAAATGCTCTCTCTTAATAAGCAAATTAAGCTGGCGAGTACCATCAAAAATCAAGTTTATTTCCCACCACACGGAAATCAAATTATATAACAGGTAAAAGCCGCAACGGCAGTGACCGCGCCCTCCCGTACGCGTTGTGGTAGATGAAATAAAAAAGAGACTCCAATAATTCGACGTTCTCGTTATTAGAATAGACATCACGTGTTAGTTAGTATCTGGGGCCCTTTTATTACGTCTACGTAATTATACATTAGCGTTAATTCGAAACGGCCGGATTTAATTCGAACTTTTACGTGGTTTCCCGTAGTTCTCCCCTCAAATTAAATAATCTGTTTCGATTTCGGGGTTCTCCTTTCCGTTTCTTTCTTCGCCCTCCTCCTCTCCCCCGCTGGGTTCGGAGTTCCAACTTTTAAACCCCTTTTTATTTGATCTTTGGGACGGCTTGGGAATGCCTGACGTTTTTATTTTGTTTTTACGGTTGTAGGATTTCGTTTTTTTCTTCTTCTCTTGCTTCAATAGTCGCCGGCCAAACGGGCGAAACACCCAGGCGATATGATAAGAAAGATAAATATTTTTCCGCTCCGGTTTAATTAATAATTGCCCCGCGGCATCGAATTATTTTCCCCTTCTATATTAGTACCCATTTAATTAAATATTTTCATTAAAAATGGTGGAGGGGAAGTGAGTTGTAATTGGAATCGCGCTGTAATTTGCAGTAGGATAAAATGTACTCGGAATTGGATATAGCTTAAACTTTAATCAACTTCGAAATGAAAGTTTTCGAGTTGGATAAAATGAATGAAAAACGAGGCAAGAAGAAGAAGAAAAAGGGAAGAATGTACAGGTGTTGTTTGGCATTAGAGTTAGCTATATTCTAAATAAAAATATATTATGGTACATACTGCTGTGTACTGATTGAAATTAAAATGCAAAATGAATTTTAAAATGTAAAATGAAATTAAAATAGCTAGCTCAACGGATAAAATATAAATTGACAGATGAACAATTAACCTCAGAGTTACCCTCGCGAATTAAAACTTGAATCTAGCCAGGAAAAGTAAATGTGAGTGAAAGAAATCTGACTTTCTTAATTACCCGAAAAAAAATTTAAAGGTTTAATATAAAATAAAAGAACAGAATTTTCAACCCAACGACGTTAATTAACAATCAAATTTTATTTTTTAAAATGGGTTTAATTACAAAGGTGCAGAAAAAAAACTGTGAACTGAAGGTTCTGGCCTAAATTAAAAACAATATATTAACAATTATTACTAAACGAATTCCTTGATGGACTATATAAAATTCCATTTATGCGAAAATTTAGAATATCAAAATGAATTACAAAATGGCATCAATAATATACAAAAATACGTCTACTCACCTTAACAGTCGAACAAGGAACTGCCAGACAAAACTCTACAACGTAGTTGTAACAATACGAATAACGCAAACGCACAATTCACCGACAAAATCTAATAGAATAAGCATTGAATCGAACTAGCAACCGCTAGACACAAAAATGAAAAGAATTAATTAAAAAAAACTGACACTAAAATTATAAATCATACAATCAACTCTTTAACTAAATTTATACAAAAATAAAATCCAAATTTGTGAAAATTCTCTCGGTAAAATGATAAATGGCTGAACGGAGTAAACAAGACAAAATCTATGCAACTTAAAAAACACTCGGCAAAAATGAGTAGCCTAGACTACAGCGATACGTAGGATGACCCATCAACCATAGTAGCTATTATTTTATGTACACACCTGTTTGTAAGTCCAGTGTATACTTGGGTTTAATAGATTCCCATTGTAGCCGTGGTAATTAAATATATAAATTTATCGTCTGGTAACTGTATGATATTCCAGTATCTTAATATCGACTTTACTTCAAAGTGATGAAGACTCAATGTAATTCGTATGAAATAAATGTGTTGAATCCATGGAGACGGAGGGTTATTGATAAAAATTTTCTTTGAAAACTTTTATTTTTCGTGAAGTAAAATGAATTAAATCATATTTTTGTAAGATATCCTGTAACATCGAAGGGATTCCCTTTGTGAATGGATATATCTATCATCGGCCTAGAAATATATGGAAGATTTTATAACATTTCACAAGAAATCTGCCGTGTCAACATACCTTTGGTATTTTTCTTTTGTGGAATTATACATATATCTGCTGTATTGAGTATATTGATACACTTTAGATACCGTGAAGGAGATTTTTCCCTGGATTTTCCTAATGCCGGTGTTGTTCTCCTGATGTGGACATTTTCTGCAACGTGTTTGCTTTGTCACTGCGAGAAAACTCCATTCTTAAGTACTCTAGGGTGTATGCAAGCTAATATTCGAAGTATTTGGTCCAAGTACTGTTTAAATTTTTGTGTAGTAGTTTAGCATGTAGCAGTATTTAGCATGTCGAAACTTTGATGTTACTCTTCATATTTGTAAATGACGATGGATGTTGAAATTTTAATATGTATAAGTTGGTAGAGATGGATGGTGGTTTTTTCTCTTATGATAGCGGGATATTTAAAAGTTATTTTGAGAATTTAAGAATCCAAAATATGCCAGATAGTAGTTAATATTTCGATTTAAACATTCCAAATAAGTATACTCACATTGGGTAAGAGTTCTCATACTCTTTTTCTGTTTTTGATATGAATTTGTTAATAAATTATGCATGTTTTATTAATAAAAACTCATTTGATACATTGAATGATTAAAAATTAAACTATACATTAAATATTTAACAAAGTAAAAGACCAATAATACACAAGTTAGTAATTTAAGAGACCCAAAACCCAAGATATCGAAATAATTAGATATTTTTTATTATAATTGCTAAATTTCGATCCAACGACTTTATCCCAGCCGCCGTATCAATGGCAATAAATCAGAAATACGAACAATTTATTTCCACAAGTACGGGATCTTATAGGCGGTACAAATTTCTGAACAATAATTTCAGTTTTTGCAGAAGTGGAAAGAGTATTATCAAATATATTTAGCGTAAAAATAAATAAATCTTGTTGTGATAATTATCTATTAAAAGGATCAAGAAGTA
The DNA here is from genome assembly GCA_004143645.1 of Protaetia brevitarsis. Classification (NCBI taxonomy): domain Eukaryota; kingdom Metazoa; phylum Arthropoda; class Insecta; order Coleoptera; family Scarabaeidae; genus Protaetia; species Protaetia brevitarsis. The sequence goes on along the minus strand of RXPK01002810.1, from coordinate 51,447 downwards.
AGTACGTTTCTTCAACCCTCCAATAGATCATTAATTTGAACCCCGAGCATTAACCCGAACAAAACCATATTGTTCACTAGGAAAAACAGAATGTAGCACTTGGTAGCACCCGTTATCCAACGTGCAAAACTTGAAGACTGAATCGTACCAGAATTAAGAAACTATCCTTCAAGATGTAACCATATTTCACAAATGGAAATGGCAACTGCAGATTGTGGTACAAGTATGACAATGATCGGTTACCACATCTTGTGTGAATGCTCTGGGCGCAAAAGGACAGGCAGTTTATGGCAAGCTGAAAATTAACAGGAAAACAGATTGGGACAATTACAGAACTAATCTGAGGAGTAATTTATCGGTAATCCTAGCCAGAAGAGCCAGGCATCATCTGGCTTTGGAAAACGGCGATGTAGTTGAAAGAAGGCTCAACTTCACGAGAACATGGTGTGAATATATCAATTAGTAGCATTCACTAAGAAAAAGAAAAGCAATCTTAAAGCCTTACAAATGGATCGGCTTACCCTAGATAATAAATTCCTCCAGAACAAACAGGATCTTGAGGTAACCAACAAGGCCGAAAAAGCCCTGATGGTGTGCAGGAACGTTGCAGGGATAAATTGGAAATGCAACCCAAAAATACTGCTTTAGATGTATACAACGATAGTGAGAGCGATTATGCATTAGTAGCTTGGAGCAGAGAACTAACCTGGCCACTGTCAGAACTAACCTCTCGATGGTGCAAAGATATGCATAACCGGGGCTATGAGAGAACCTGCCCCAACAGCAGCTATCGAGGTAATACTGGATCTCACCCCTCTTCATGTTGCCACCTCGGCAACGTACCCATAACTGATAGAAAAGTATAAATATAACTAGTAATAAGAAAGAGGGAAGATTACTATTGCGCATGATCTGCAGTGGCGAAGTCTAGATATATCAGGTATATTCATACGTTCATAGCCATCTAGCGAAGTGGGATTGTATTTTTAAATATCCTATACATATTAGAATAGGTATCTGTAAAGAAAAAGCAGATTTAATTATAAAGTTTTATTTTTTTTTTTTAAACATTAGCCAGACAAATCTAGTTTGAAAATCACAATAATATACTTATTTCTGCAAACATCCGTTATACGATGATCCATGATATTACTAAACTCATATCAATTATCTTTTAAAGTACAAACGTGGAGCTGGGCTATACTCCAGAAATTTGGAGAAGAACTGAAGTTACCTTCATACCAAAAGCAGGGAAAAATGACACAATACATCCTAAATCCCAATGGCCTATCAACCCCCTACATCATTCATTTTGAAAACGATGGAAAACGTTTTAAATAATTACATCAGAACACATATCTTGGAAGGGATGTCGCAACTGGGCAAGCAAAATATGAAAGGATACCAGAACAACATACGTTACTCATTACCAATGGCTGATATTGGTAACATGTAAAAGATACCAATCTCCAGAAATGGCAACCCTGCAATATAAACATTTCCTTTAAATTTATCAAAATTACACTTAATATTCAAAAAAAAAAAATAATTGTCTATCCCCTTAAGAATATTTGACTTATAATCAGGTGCTGATTTCGGTATAAGTCTCTACACATTTTATCGAAATACCGTTATAACCCCCGTATTATTGTGTTAAATCTATCAATACCGATATACATAAGTCTCTGCTTATAATATTAGAAACAAGGAAGTTGCTAGGCTTTTAATAACACCACCACCAAGAAGATGATTACCAGTTATTGTTTCAAATATTCAAAATTAATTTTAATATCAACACTACCAATCTCATTATGACCGAAATTTCAATAAACACCCAACATAAATGCAATTAAGATATAGATACCTCCATTTCCAATTGGGTGATTATTCAGTAGTATTCATTAGATGCGCTCTCTTTTGATTCGTTCTCAATAGCGTGTCGATAACATTCCGTTTTCGTAATTGCTTTTTTATGTTACCGTACTTTAGGAAGTAGTCATTTAAACGTAATGATATGCTAACGCATAGACATAATCGGCTATTGTACATTGTTTATGGGAAACTTGAGTTTAATGAATGGTAGGTACCTAATTTCATCGTTTGGTCTTTGATTTCGTTGAGCTCATTTCTTTACGCTGTAAATATGTTCAATTTTAAATACCGTTTTTTAGTAGTATTACAGATAATTAGCAACCCTTCTTAGCAAATTGACATTTGCAACTTTTGCCTTAGTTTTCACTTATACAATTGCGGTAGCATTCGCGTTACATAAAATATTCTAAAACTTTAATTCTGAATTTAAATTATGATAACTAACTACATTTATGCACATTCATTTACATTCTTTGTGAACTTTGAACCATTTGTTCTCTGATGTTAACAAACTTGTTCATCAATATTTTCTTCCATTCCAAATAACTCACTTGGCAGTTCATAGGTTAAAAAAAATAGATTAGAAAAGGAAAAACTCAAACATTATTCCAAGCTACCTAAATATACCTTAATTCAAACTGGATATGATTAAACACGTTCTTAGAAAACATAGGTCTTGCAACCCCATTCTTCTATTATAATTTCACATTATCCAAAATTGCGTAGATATTCCGTCGCAAATATTTGCTATCGTGTTTAACACCTTCTTTTACTTTTAAAAAATTGGCAAACCATTTTTAGCTTCCCTTTTAAGATCTGACATACGTTTTTCTTTAAATATATCATTATAGTAAAACATAGTGCCCGAGCACAAGAGCAAGTATACTTGCTCGCACAGTTCGGGGTATTTTTGGCAGTATTAAAAACTGTTACAGAGAAAAGTTTAAATTAAATGCCTTATTCGCAATACAATTACATCTGCCTTGAAAAATCCGGTTTTGTTATTTGCCTCAATATTTCCTTATTATAGTCGCATTGTAAATCTATCGCATAGTAATAACTAACTTAACATTATAAAGTTGTAAACGTCAAAATACCAGTCTGAAGTGAAATTTATTCAGTACACACCGTAAACAAAAGATTTAATATTGCAGTATAGATGTATACCTTCGGTAACTTCACGCAGTAAGAACAAAGTTTCAGACCTTTCAAAAGTGATGGCGCATAGCGGTAGTCAGCAATAAAGTCACTAGATATATAAAGTACCCCAATCTGCCATTTTCGGACAAAACAGACCGCCAAATTTGAAATTTGAAACTTCAAGAAAGTAGTAGTATACAAATCTTGGTTACCCACATAATTTTTTTATTTAGGTTTTTAGTATTAGCGGTTTTAACATAAACTTATGTCATCCTCAGATGTCGGCGAACGAGGCAGCAATTATATTGACATCAAGAAAAATGAGAATACTTACTATAAACAACATATTGTTCTCTTAAACTTTTATTTGTTTAAAATAACTCACATAGCAATACTACAACTACTTTTTGTATTGTAACAATCTACATCTGTTTTTTAAAGCAAAATATAATCAATTTTTTACATAAAATTTACTCATTTTATCAAGAATATTATGGCATACAGGAACATTGTTTTTGTTTTACAAACTTTATAAATGCTTCTAAACTTAAATTATTTAGATACAATTTCATTCTCATATTTGCGAAATAAAATTTGAAATCCGTAGATGTATTGAAATACTTCTGACGTGGGAAAATGTAAAACATTTTCTTTATATTCTTTGTGTGAATTGTTGTGAATTGTTTTTAAAAATAGTTGAGTATGAATTAACTTAGTTTTAACACTTTCATAACAGGTATTACAAATACAATAGTTACATTTAATCTTATAAATAATACCTCCGATTAAATAATATATACTAGCTTGCATTGTGATATTCAAGGTTGAAAATTTTTTACCTTAATTCCTTAACAGTATTTATTTTCTCTACGTCCTGCAACTCAACATCCAGTTCTTCCTCGACTTGGAAGCTACGCTCATTTGTAATTCCATGATCCCCATTTACTTGCTTAGTAATTACTCTTTTTTGTATTGCAGGGCTTTCTTCTCTCTTTCTTTTGTAATTTTTTAATACTACTAATTATAATAATTATAATAATAATCAGGATAAGCATTCGGACTGAGTAATTTTTTGCCGTCCTCTCTGGAGGTCCCAAATTGGTATTCAGTAAAATGTACCTGTACAGATATTTTCATTAAACTTCTAGCATTTACGAAAATTTATAATAAGCATATTACCTCGCATATTTTTAAGTTATGAGATACATCAGGGCGATTGATGTAATCTAACCATAATTGTCTTCTTTGTAAATTTTTCTCACCGCTTGGTAAACAAAATAACCTTATACCTTTCGCGCTAGTGTTTTTACAATTTAAAACACAACAGCCGGGCATTTTTATGTAACAAATTACTATATTACTAGAAGATTACTAGATGAAATAACTAGAAATGCCGCCATTTTCAGGCAAAAATAATGCTTTCTCTCTTCAATACACGAGTCCAATGGATTGCGGTACTTTATATATCTAGTGACTTTAGTCAGCAAGAACTATTTCCAATACATAGATGATTTGATATTATTTGCAATTAAGAAATATATTGTTCCACGGACAGCATGGCACCCGAAATTATCTTCACTGAAAAGGTGAAAATCTCCATACCGAACAGAGATCACTGCTATCGATACCTGGTTCACAGACGGATCCAAATCCAGCCAGGACACAGGAGCCGGTATTTATTGACCCAGTCCTAATCAAAGGATATCCCTAAGCCTGGGGAAACATACAATGGTCTTCCAGGCAGAGGTATTCGTCCTTGCAGCCTGTGTAGAAATGATTGCAAAAGGGGGCTGCATGAGGAGGAAAATTAACATAATGACTGACAGCCAGGCTGTTATCAAGGCAGTCTCGAACCCCGTAACTAGGTCAAAAGTAGATAGAGACTACAAACAATCCCTCAATGCACTGGCACGGGACTACACGGTGTCTCTGATTTGGGTGCCGGGACATGAGGATATAAAAGGCAATATAATAGCCGATGAACTAGCCAAGGAGGACTCTAAAAGACACTTGGGGTCCAGAGCCCGTATGTGGTATTACTAAGGATTCCGCAAGAAGGGAGATCTGGACCTGTTTAGATAAAGAATGTACAAAGAAATGGAGGTCGACTGAAGGTCAACTCCATACCAAAGCGCTAATAGGGGATGAGGATGCTAGATTATCGAATAACCTACTCAGGCGCAGCAAGAAAGCTAAAACCATTACTGGGCTGGTAACTGGACACTGTCCTCTGAAAAAGCAACTACACAACACAGGTCGAATAAGCGAACCGTGGTACAGAAGATGCGAATTGCAGCAGGAAACGAGTTTACATGTAGTCTGCACATGTGAGGAATTGAAGGTACTCAGGCAGAAATATTTTGGGAGAGATCTGTTGGAGCCCTCGAAGGTTCCAAGTTCCCACTGAGCAAGATGCTGGGCTTTATAGAGAACATCAAGCTGCTCGAGTGGAAATAAGAGACTTAATAGGGATAGTACAATGAGCACCTAGCTCAAGTGCCCAAACTTTAAGTGCCCACCTTAACTAAATAATAAATGAATATATTGTTCAACAATTGGATAAATTTAAATACATTATAAACAGTATTTAACAAATGACAGATACCATTTAAAACGTATTTAAATGTTTATTATATTATAATAAGAAATGGAATTAAATGAAAATAGAAACAAATAAATCGTTTATTGTGGGCGTATAAATATATACATAATTAGAAATACAATATTTATTAATTCAGAATTCAAACGATTACAAAAATCAAAAACTTAAAAATAGGGAATGATCCAAATTTATGACGACAAAACATCGTGCTTCCTCCTGATTGGTCAAAAGATCTATATTAACGCCAAGCGTAACTCAGCAAGTAATAAACAGCACGCATTAAATGTTCAAAGCTGGTTTTACAATGTCGAAATATCATGAAATTTGCTTAGAGAAGTTATACGCCTTTTTTGCGAATATGAATATACATGCTTCGGAAATACTAACCCTATATGGTTAATATTGAGCCACAAAAGTGAACTGAGAAAAAGATTTCTTCATCGTTAATAAATACGCATTAATCCAAATATATTATTCTTTTAAATAGTAGCAAAGAAATATTTATTAGGTCCTAAGAAAAAAGTATTTGAAATAAATAGTGATTTAGATAGAAAATGTCTGCCATATAGCAAACTTATATTGAATATGGAAAGTTAGTGTAGTGAAATAGGAGAACCGCCATCTTCACGGCAATTTCTGTACTCGTAGAATATGTTTAACGTATTTGCTATTATAGGCCAGAAAATTTTGCTATTATATGTTTAGAACATCATGACGTGATGATTACAATTTTAACGTGAATCTACTATTACTTTGTAATTGTATACCAACTTTGTGTGAAATACATAGTCTGTTTAAAAAAAAAAATCGTACGTGATATTATAGGTATATCCAAAACTAAAAATCTAATTTTGCTGTTAAGTTAATAATTTATTTGAATAAAAGATATTATTTTGAAGAAATAATTTCATTCGTTCAAATAGTTTCTTTATGTGAAATAATTTTTTTAAGGTATGTGTTTCTTCGCGGAAAAGAATTTTTTTTCAATGTGGAATTGTTTGCATTATAGAAGACAACTACAAAATGTATTTTTCATTACTTTTTAAACATATTTCTTTATTTCAAATAATATCATTTACACTAAAGAATTAAATATAATTCAATAAATATTACTTTATTGAAAACAGATATTTCTTTGAACGAAAGGAACCCCACATTCATTACAGTAAAAGTTTATATTTCCCCAGAGAAAGGAGTCCCAAAATCAATAAAAAGTACCAGCAAAATCAAGAGCAGGTTAGGTATATCCTGTATATTGTATATCTTTCTTATATTATTACTCTCTGCGTTATCGGAAACAAACCGATGACAGCAAAGCGAGATGATTTCTCAAAAGAATTTTCCTTCCGAGTCAGCACACACCGTAGGATAATGTTTACATGTTTTCCTTGAATAAACAGAGACGGAAACGCATACCTACACACGATCCTGAATGAATACAGGCGATGCACTCGATCTCAAAGGAGACCTTTGTGCCATTAGAAACGGTGGGCGCAATGAAATTGATTCGAAGGTAAACAAAATATCTCTCTCTCTCTAGGTTATTTCGTTATTCGCGCCAAATAAATTGGCGGAGATTCCTCGCGAATTCGTGTTTCCGCGACGATAAATCCTCCGCTTCCTAAACAGAGATTAACGAACCGTAATTGCTACAAATCAGCGTCGCTCCTAATAAATAATATCCAGCGCAAATGAAGTTGAGTACATTCATATCTCGTGTTCGGGTGATAAATGAACAGCTTGCGCGCCGCTGCTAAGTTCGCCAACTGATAGTCATTAATTATTCAGAATAATCGCTCAAGAAGTACGGGCTACGGGTCGGAAACCATACGCATGCCGGGAAGATTAAGTGTCGACAGCTAGTTTTTAATTTATGTGAAGTAAACAATAATTTACTAACAATGCTCTAAGTACAATATGTTATTACGTTGAAAAGGAAAATGCAATCTTTCTTGAGATTATTAATGATACGGTCAGAAACTCAAAAATTTCAGAAATCTAACCGCACCTGAAATATTTTAAATATTGTGTTTTCGTAAAATAAACTGTCTTCTAATAATTTAATATTATAAGAAAAGTTATTTGTAAAGTTTTAAATTTCTTAGTTGATATTGTAAGGTTTTCGGGGTTCAAATAATCTCACGGAAGTAAAAGTATGTTAACTTTACCTAAGCAATTTCTAATTACTAATCAAAATTTTAGAGAAAACCAGCAATTGTTTTATGGAACATTAAAACAGTTAAGAAACAAAAAAGAATATACAATGATGAACGTAAAAGATAAACGGGGAAACATAATAACGGATGAAGACAAAATAATGGAAAGATAGAGAGAATATTTCCAAGAGTTGATCAAAAATGACAAGAGACATATCAAATGAAAGCACAAGTATGGAAATGGAACCAGAAATGAGAGAGATATCTGAAGAGAGAGTAAGGAGGCGATAGTTAAATGAAAATAGGGAACACGGGAGTAGATAACATTACGGCGGAGATTGATCAAAATATTTACACTTGGAGAAAAAAATTTGAATAATCATAATACAAATACCGCTATAGCAATTATCGTAATACAAGTTCAACTGGATAGGGGAACAAAAGCACAGATTACTTACACTAGTAAAAGAGACCCTAAACACTGATACTAACAACAAGCAATCTTAAGTTACTTACGGTCTGCTTCATACCGGTAACTTAAGAACTAAACTAATGATAATTAACTGAAGTAGTTAAGCCAAAGAATATATGTTAGTTGCAGTAAGCAAAGATTTGCCCTTGTCAAGTAGTAGGTGTATTGCTGTGAGTGAATTATTCTATAACAGCTATCACACCTTCATAATTAAATACAAGCTATTTAGATTACTTGTGATAAGGAAAGAGTATCATTAATGCACGTTCACTAATAACCTAATATATAGAAGGTAATGGTTTGCTATAAATATACAACATTACCTACCCTAAATTTGTTGTTCAACTATAGGTAGTGTAGGAACGAGGAAGTTTAGTGAATATTTATATATAAAATTTAAATAAAAAGCAGTATTATTAGTAATAGTTTTATTTTGTAAAGGACAAACACAGTGACTACCGGATATGAATGAAAGATATTGGTTTCACTTTAACAACAGTTTTTTTTTAAACAATTTACAACGTAATGACTCATAAAATATATTCCCTTAATAATGTAAAAAATGAACAAAGCAATAAAAAAATAAGGTAAATGGGCCCCCTTGCAACGTTATTTAGTTATTGAAATTATTGAAAACTAAACAAAGGACAAGAGAAATATGGCTTTGAAGTTACAACTAATAACAAACAAAGAAATAATATACCTAGGCGGTAAACTTGCGGTTTCTGTTGGTTCTTTGCACTGAGCGTTGTCTCGGCGAGTTGATCCTCTGCCGACGTACGTGGCGGTTATGTCCGGTGATCGCCTCGAAAACGGCTACTTCGTCCGGGTATCCTAACTTGTAGGTGGCACTTGGACTGTCACTCAGGTAGCGACGGCTTCCACACTTTAACTTCGCCAGCGGGCGCAGATATCATCACAATGATGGGAAATTGGAAAATTTCGCTGGGATTGGAACGGGGGGATTATACGGATGGGGCCTTGAATTAACCCACCCGGTATTTTTAATAAATTTGCGTTCCAACTGGCCTACAATGGCCGTACTCCTTGGCCACCCTTTTTCGACGACCTTTTCTCACGTCCGTAACTCTTACTTGACGCTAGCCCGCGCATGTGCGCGTAGCCGTCTCGGGGACTATCATTACTCCGCCGCATTAGCCAATCAGGAATGGCAGCAAAACTCAAATAATCATAGTTGTGGCAAGTTGTTACCTATTTAAGAAAATACATGAGTTTAATAACGATCAGCATTGTTGTTACTTCTACTAACCATGTGCTGTAGTTAGATACCGTACCAATAGTCATAAGTAAAACGTTACTTACCACAAATTTGTCAGGTACCCTGTGTAATAGCCGTTAATAAAAGCACTATATATACAGTAACAACTTGCATTCAGGAAACTGGGTTTAGTTGCAGGTATTAATTAACGAGAATAGTTCCAAGTAAAACTTTATCTATTGTAAATAATTTTTTATCAAGTAAACACTTTACTTACCCCATTTTTCTCAGTGTAGGCTAATACGAAGAAATCAAAGAAATAATGAATCTCGCAGTTAGATCAAAAAGAATGCTAAGAGATTGGAACACGGGAATAATCTTTCCCATTTTTAAGAATGGTGATAAAAGAGAATGCAAAAATTATAGGGGAATAACGCTATCAAGTATACCGGGAAAGATATTAGCAAGAGTAATGGACAGACGAATTCGAGAAATAGTAGAAGACACAATTGAAGATACGCAATATGGATTTATAGGTGACAGAAGTACGCACGACTTAATCTTCATAGTAAAGCAAGCCAGTGAAAAAGGGATTAACAGAAATAAAAAATCACATATATGCTATCGACCTACACAAAGCGTTTGATAGGGTAAGAAGGGTGATATAATATGGAAGTCATTAAAAAAGAGAAAAATCGACGAAGAAACCGTAGAAGTCTAAATATCAATGTACAACGACAACATAAATATAGTAAGAATAAATAATGAAGGATCGAATGAATTTAAAACGGAAATAGGTGTTAAACAAGGATGTATTCTCAGCCCCATTTTGTTTTCCGTGGTATTAGATGACGCAATTAAAAAGCAAAACCAAAATGAAACAACTAAATTGGGATATTGGAAAATGAAACCCACCAGTATAGCAGAGTTTATGTATGCTGATGATATGGTGGTATTGGCAGAGACCGAAGGAAACCTGCAACATAATATAAACATCTTAAATGAAGAATTGTGGCAAAAGAAAAAACAAAACATAACATTAAAATAAACGGACAAATAATTAAACAGGTCAACGAATACAAGTACCTCGGGACGATAGTTGCAGCCAATGGAAAGATAGACAAAGAAATAGATGAAAGGATGAAGAAGGATGGAAAAATACATAATACGATGAAAAAGACATTCCTAGGAAAAAAAAGAGATGCAAAAGAACGTTAAAGTCGACGTAATAAATACAATAGTAAGGCCAATACTAATGCACAGCTGCGAATCCTGGACGCTAACCGAAAAACATAAATCCAGAATTAATGCCATTGATATGAGATTCCTAAGAAAAATAGAAAATAAAACGAGAAGAGATAGAATCAGGAATGAGAAAATAAGGGAAAAATTGGGAATGATACCAATACGAATGAAAATAGAAGGACAGCTAAGATGGTATATGGACATATTTGGCGAATGTCAGAAGAAAGAATAACTAAGAAAATTTATGAAACGAAAATATCTGGGAAAAATACAAGAGGAAGACCAAGAAGAACATGGAACGATGAGATAAGGGAAGCACTGACCGAGAGAGAAATGAATTGGCATGAGGCAAGAGAAATGACAAAAGACCGTAAAAAGTGGAGAGAGAAGGGCAAGAAATTAACCTCAACCTCGAATAAAGATTTTTTTTTGACAAAGTCCTTCGAAATGAATTATAGTTTATTGGTAAAGAAAACAGCATTAATACGAAAAATAAACTTTTTAGTAAAATTGGCAGTCATTTTTTAAACATTTCTGCAAAATTAAATTTAAAATACGGCATAAATAAACCCATACTATTGAAAATACAAAATAAGAAAAACTTCATGGTGACCACTAACTCTGGTGGTGACACTCGGCGTTATCAAAGAATGCCGTGGGTTAACTCAACTGGTAACGTTATAAAAGCGATTATACATTATGTAGGGTAATGGAGTGCAGAGCAACGTAAACAAAACGTAAACATAACCACCTGCTAGATCTAACCCTACAAGTAACAATGTATTTAGTGTAGCATTCGACCGTTTTCACTTGTTCTTAGTGCAATGATATTGGTTTTGTGGTGTTATCTAGCAATCTTGTATATTATAAGTAATGTGATATCGCAAATTTCAAACTCAACCTCTTCCACCTAACGGTGGAAAAGTTTTTAACGAATAAAAAAAAAATAATTGAAGATCCATAGTCACTAGAATATGTAAAAAATGGTTATAAATAATAATGTGTTTCAATGGCACTCTTATTTCTTCTTGTAATACGTCCCCATCTGTCTACAAATATAAAACCGAAATGGCGTTACATTTTATATAAATAGACATAAAGAAGTATAAAACTAAAACAGGCCTATAATTTGTAGAAATAAACCCAAAGGATGTGTAAGGAATTTCTCATAAAGAAAAAAATCGAAAAAATATATCGCTGTCAATTTATCCTCATCTACAATCGCATTACTTCTTGTATACGTCCCGAGACGAGCAACATATTTCGCAAGATCATAAATTCACGACGTATAATAATTTATCGCCCTCCGGCACCAATAAAATATTTATTCGCTCGAACTATAAGCCCCCGGTGCGATAAGAATATTGAATGACCGCGTGGATAACGGACACCATATATATACCGTATGATAATAGTAGGAAGGGTCCGTCCGCCCAAGTCGGTAACGACCTCCAAGACCTTACGATACCGCGCGAAAAAGCTCCCGTCGACGACGTATAGAATGCTTAGCCGAAAGGATTCCGGTTGATAAATTGGCCGATCGGAGTCGTGAATCCGGCGATAGGTTCATCGCGAAATCTCGTCCTTCACGTGAGCGCCGTGGCGTCCGTTTCTACGGTAAAAGAACCCCTATAAGCGGACGACCCTGATATGCCTCGCCGGAGGCTCAGGAATGGAAGTTCGAAGTGAAATTGAAAGTAAATACTCTGTGATGCTAAGGAACGCAAGAAATGTGCGACAGGTAGATATTTCTTTTGACCTTCCTCTACTGGTCATGAACATATTAAGATTCCGGGATATCCAACGTTTATAGGTGATATAATTTCAATGAAAAGCACACTGAAAAAAAAAAATGTTGAGTGAAATGGTAAAATTAAATATATTGTAGTGGTTGAATAAACTGATTATGAATTAAATGTACCATAACTAGCTTTACTATTATCTGTTTTAAAATAATAAAAAGGTATAACAAAAAAAAGGGTAAAATGTCGTAGTGAACAGTAAGACAATCCAGATGATGTAGAAGATCTCTGCATTTGGCAAGTTTCTTTAAGCCATTTTCCTTTAGAATTTTCCCTTCGGGAGGTAAAGATGATCAATAGTGAAATATCTGCACATCGAAATCAAATATTAGAATTTCAATCTTTAATGTTTACAACAGATTTTGACAAATCAAAGTTGGATCGAGTTCAATTCGAAAGAACATTTTAATTTTTTTTAATAATAATAATAATAATAATGCTCCATGCATATAGAAATATGTGGGCAAAGTCAATACACAAAAAATAACAATAAAAACAGAAACTACAGGGTACATGAATTAAAATACTCGTCAAGAGAATATATACATCTTTCCAATAGGAATGCTCTAACACTGTACTTAAATTGATTGCAATTTGTAATCTCTTTAAATCTTTGAGGCAATGCATTGAATATTTTTAAACCCAAAACATTAGGACTATTTTTAGTCAAATTAATGAAATTTAGGAATATGAAAATTATGTTTAAACCTAGTATCATAGGTGTGGACATCATTGTTGCACAGAAATTCTCGTTTATTTTTGTGGATATATTTTATAAGTTCATATATATGCATGGCAGGCATTGGCATGATATTCCATTTTCTAAAGTAAGGTTTACATGATTCCTTAGAGTTAATTGCAGCCATGCAACGAATAATACGTTTCTGGGCCAAAAACACACTTCGCGCGGCTGGTGATGCACCCCAAACAGTAATACCGTATGATAGTCTGCTGTGGATATTAACATAATAAAATGATAATAAAGATTTAGGATCAATTATAGCCCTAAGATTGCGTATTTGGTAACAGCTAGAATTTAATTTACTTATAATTTTTTGGCATTGAGCACTCCAAGATAATGTCTCGTCCATAGTCATATCCAAAAAATTCATTTCGTTCAATTTCATTATTTTGTGAAGATATATTGAAATCAAGTTGTGTTGTATTTTGAATAGTATGGAAAATTACATATTTTGTTTTGTTACCATTTAAATACAGTTTGTTGTTAGTAAACCATGTTGTCATATCTTTCAAAGCTGCATTTGACTGATTTTCCATTTCTAAGATATTTTTACTTGATACAATAGCACTAATACATCAGCATATACTTTTATATGTATTTGCAATGCACGTTCATTGATATATCAACAAAAAGACAGGAAAAATTGTTGGGAATTCGGTTCTGTCAAGAATTGACGTGTATGCGAGGTTGCATACTCATTGCACAGTTAATATTTTAAGATTGTTAATTCAGTATAGTAAGTTGATTTGTAAAATTCAAAATGTATTTTTCCCATGATGTACACACACCTATCTTTATTTTATGATGAATGCAAGGTGATTCCGTAATTTTGCAATAATTATTTTTTTGAATTTAGTTTAAACATTCATAGTTCCATTTGGTTACATGGACATTCTCATATATTAACGATCCAATATTGCCCTCTCATCGGTGAAATTACACTATTGATGTCTGTTAGAAAATTTCAATTCGAAATGATTCACTAGCCAACCTCCGTGAGAGATGGACGTGTCTCGCTTAATTTTTATAAATTTTAACGGGTATTTAGATAAAATCCTGTTTATTCCAAAGTCCAACCTAAAAATAATGGTTATTGTAAAACAAATTTAATTATATGAATTTTACCCACATTCTTACCTACATATTGGTTGAGTAATTATCTGCAACGATGATATTCCCGAGATATATTGAGCCATTCTCCGTAATTAGAAGTACGAGGGCCCCCATTCGATGCTCTGACCAGCTCTGATGTCCGCCAATTTGCCCTTTCCAAACGTATTCTGCACTCATAGCAACCTAAAAATAAACTAATTATTTTAATTTTAATCTAAATTTTGCATTGAAACAAACTTTTTAGATAATTCACATTTTTAAATGTAATTTTCAATTGAAATACAAAATCATTGTAATTAGCGCATTTTTTCATTAAGAAATGCAGCCTTAAAAATGTTAATTTTATTGCTTTGTGTTGAGTGATTCCGTTAATGTAAAATATTTTTTGCCTTTAGTATAACATTTCAGTTTTGATTATTTTAGTGCATTGAAGCAAATACAACTTTAATAATGACAAGCTTTACTCTAACTGAACATGTTCTACACTTCTTTAGCTCTTACCTTCATACTTGTTTGTACTTACACGTACTAAAATTTCACTAATTGTAAGTGGTTCATATTTTTTTAATGGCAAATGAACTATCTATTAGTTTGGTATAAACATTAATGCAGACAGTGTTGGAATAAAGAAAATGCAGATAAAACAGAAAGGATTAATTAATGTTGTGAGTGTAGTGTTTTATTTTTCTTTCTTTACAAATTCATTTATTAACTCTATGTATTCTACTCCCTCAAACGAATGAAAATCATTGTTCGAATAAATTTGATTACCACATCTTTATGTATATATGCTAAATATTACAAAGAATACAACGAAATAAACACTCAAGAATTTACTAACATTTATAAACAAAAAGTTTATCACACAAAACCTAAAAACTGCTTATAACTAACTATAAAGTCACTATACACGTAAATCGAAACTACTACAAGCAGAAGATCACACAAAACTTTAAATAAAAATTAAATAAAAAGTTCTAATCGATTTAAAAATAAACTCAAATTTGTTAAGATACACTGGGTAATTTGGTAAATACATCAACAACACTGGTGACAGTTTTGTGATGGCGTATCTGAGGGCCATGCGCGAAAAAGAGGAGTATTGGTTTTCAGATGAGCATAGCTTTTTTTTTGTATCATGTTTACATCGATGTTGTCCCATCCCTAATACCACAATATGTTTAGTACAAAATGTTGTTTTACGTACAAAAATATTTTTCTGTGCATCCTTAATTACTCTCTTCAGCAAACTATTTAAATATTTATGCATTTACATTTAGACGTTCCAAAAGCACCCGGTCCTCGAAAAAACAAAAAGCGGAAAAAGACCTTCCGATTAGAGGTACAAATAACGTCGCCATTAAGCTAACATCCTCACGAGCACTCCAGACCGAATTAATCTCTAGAAAACTTATTCAAGGTACTTACTGCCTAACACGGTAATTTTCCCATAAAAATCTCTGCATAACTGAACCGCCTGCGAACTTAAAGCGAACATTCTTTCCCAGGCCCGACGAACAGAGGCGCTCTTCTTTTGTCGCGATAAAATTCCCCCCGGGCCTCACCCCCTTAGGCCAACCCCGCGGCAACTACGCGACACGACCGGAGGATTTTCTCACACACATACACCGCACCGGCTCGTCGTAATAATATTCAAACACCGTTTATCTTGTGCTCGGGCGCAATAAAAACTTAAAACCCCGAGATATGGGTGTTGACTTTTAGGCAGCGAGGGGGCGAGGTGAGGACTTTTTGGGCGAGTTTCATTTTCGCGAGCCCGCCAAAGGCGCCGCCGCTCATTTTTCCTACGTTCTTTCCACCTTTCGTGCGGGGGCGGGTAATGCGAGGAAACGCAGAAGGAAAAAATTCATTATGCGGAAGTTACTTTCCTTTGTGTTCCGTGAAAGTACCGCGCTATTCAAGTGGGAGTCCACTTTCTGGAATGAATTCATTCGTTGCGCTTGTTTAAACGTTACCGACTTTGGTAATTTAAATTATTGACTATCTAATCTCGTAATCAAATGAAAAAGTTTATTAGGGAGGGAGGGGGGAGGGTGAAGTTTAATATTAATGAAAATGTTTTGAAAGCGAAAATATTACCGCAAAATGTCTTTTTTTAGCGGGAATATTTGTATTACTAGCGCAATCACACATCACATTGACAATTCGAATCATTAACCCTCCTAATTCTATAAATATAATTTAACATTACCGTGACTCGTTATTAACTCTATCCCTGTTATGTTTGAATTTGTATATTTGTTAAATTGACAGATGTCACATGAAGTTTCGTAAATATAACGATTATACATGTATTAGTAGGTTGTTTAGTAAAAACAATTACGACAGTCATGTGTTTGTAAACAAGTCAGTTATTGACAGTTTTTGTATTGTTAAACTGTTAAAATTGGATCGAAATTAAACTGTGTGCTGAATTTCAATCCATCACCCACTTGTATTCAACAATCCCCTGATATGAGAAATTAACCCTCATTTTGCTAAAACGTGTAACGTTACAGATAAATTTCCTAATCCATCTCCTATTTAAAGTAATAACCCACATACCCTGTAAATTATTATCAAGTTTATTCCTAAACGCTTTTTTAGCTATGTTATCCGAATTTCACTTATACCTAATTATCGCACTACTCCCACTTGACACCGTCTGTTTCGCTATTTAATCTGCCTTCTCATTACCGATTGCACCCACGTAAGCCCTAGCCCAAAAAGGTTTTACGCCTCCCTCAGGTAACATATTTCAAGTATCTAATAACAAATGATCGAATCTTTTCAATCCCCTAAGACCTCTAATACAGATAAATAATAATAAATAATAATAAATGTTTATTGTCATAAATTGCAATCTGCAAACTTTGACACGTCAGAATACAATATACAGTACATTCAAACAATTAAACAATTATGCAAATATACATATATACCAAAGTAAATTAAAGCATATTAATCATAATAATAATAATAGTAATAATAATAATAATAACAATATCATTTATTGTCTCAGATTCAAAAACAATATCGACATTGTCATGTAAAAATATAAAAAAAGAAAAAATGAAGATATAAGACGAAAGGAAATACGATTTAAGTGCATGATATAAACTTTTGAACTAATTGAAGAAATGTCCATTTCAAATATAAGTAATTATAATAAAAATATAACTATATCAGTATTATATACATACACTATATATAGCTATTCCTTTTTTTCCTTCGTGAGGGTAGCGGCTAATTTATACTGATGACTTAAAAAGTTAAACAACTCATTTTTTACGTTTCGACAATCTTTATTTTTCTTGTCTTCTTCAGAAATGTATATTTTATAATTTAACTTGTTTTATTTTATTTTATTTTTTTTAAATTATATCTTTACATTGAAGTAAAAATATCTTCTTATTTTTCATGGCAGCACAGTTTTTTGATTTCTTCATCCAGTTACTGGCAGCTTGATATGCAGTTCGTCCATATTTTTTGTTGATCATTTTGTATAAGGAAACTCTGGGGTTATTATTGACCATTTTTCACTCAGGTCGAATTGTATTTGATGATGTTTTGTTCGTAGCCGTTAATTATGTATAGTTATATAATAACCCCAGAGTTTCCTTATACAAAATGATCAACAAAAAATATGGACGAACTGCATATCAAGCTGCCAGTAACTGGATGAAGAAATCAAAAAACTGTGCTGCCATGAAAAATAAGAAGATATTTTTACTTCAATGTAAAGATATAATTAAAAAAAAAAAAAAAACAAGTTAAATATACATTTCTGAAGAAGACAAGAAAAATAAAGATTGTCGAAACGTAAAAAATGAGTTGTTTAACTTTTTAAGTCATCAGTATAAATTAGCCGCTACCCTCACGAAGGAAAAAAAGGAATAACTATACATAATTAACGGCTACGAACAAAACATCATCAAATATATATACATATGTATATGTATACATCGTCGAACAAGTATTTATATATACATGGACAACTACAGGAACAAATAAATGTAAAGAACACCACTACATAAACACACAAACTAACTACTACATACGTACTCACGCAATGAATAGAAGGCCTTCTCCAGCAGAAATTCCTTCAATTTATGTTTGAATTTAATGATGTCCTGAGAAATGGCATTAAGGTTAGTGGGCAATACATTAAAGGCTTGTATTGCTCTATATCTGGGACCATTCTCAAAAAATTTAGAAGAGTGCTTAGGAACAGAGTAGTCATTAAAAGATCGAGTCTGCATATTGTTATAAAAGTCCTTGTTACGGATGAATATTTCATCGTTAACTGTCAAAAATATTATTAATTCATATATATAGAGGCTAGGTAAAGTTAAAATATTTAATTCGTGAATAGACCCCTGCATGGGGTACTGTGTGGAACACCACGCATCATGCGAATTTACACGCTTCTGCAAAATAAACCATCTAACTACACTGTAAACTATCAGTTATAATTCGCATGTCTCGTATAAATTACTACTCGCGCACTATTATAACGTATTGCCTTCATTGCAACAAATTCTGCTTGAAAATTATGATGTCTTATTATATATAATCACAGTTCCTGTGTCGGCGCTCACCGTTCGACCATTCGTAATTAATTCTAAACACTCGCCAAAAGTTAAAACTATCGCCAAAGGTGTCCTAATGGAAAGCTTTAACAACGTCATCATTACGCAATATAGATAATTGAAATGTTCGACAGTTTGACACTATTAATGATGCATGATGATCGTTGAAATGAACCAAAATGTTATATCGCTGTGCAATAAAAACAATTGCGTAATGCATAATTTGGTTATGAAGCATCCATTAATGGTTAATGGCTTATCTT
Source organism: Protaetia brevitarsis (assembly GCA_004143645.1). NCBI lineage: Eukaryota > Metazoa > Arthropoda > Insecta > Coleoptera > Scarabaeidae > Protaetia > Protaetia brevitarsis. Next base: position 32,229 of record RXPK01002810.1, on the reverse strand, counting down.
TCCAATGGAATACTTCTGCTTTTTAACATTTTAAAGCAATATCACATTTCTGACCTTCCTCTACTGGAAGGTAAGTTACTTTTTTGACTAGTCGCAGATTTAACTAAAAATAACCACATTAGGTACTTACGGCACAGTTCTACTTTTTGCTTAAAAAAAAACCGAAGTATCATTGTCATAGGCCCATTTTCTCTTCGGATTCATAACAAACATAAATTTTAACAACTTTACTATGTTAAACCCGTCTTCTATCTCTAAAATTAAGTGAACTTCCCTAATGAGGGTCGAACATGAATCACTCTATGAATTGAAATGGAAGGCTATTTCTGTGCGCTATGGTTAGATAATTGTAATCAATATATGTACATCTTACTGATTGTTAAGAAACATTCCAACAACTTTTGATAATGTCCCCTAAAATATTTGCACAATATTTGTTGTGTTGATATAAAATTTCATGCTTCACACCATACTGTTATAGCATCACATGCTTAATCATTAAAAAGCTTTTATTTTCTGTAAAAACACCGATAAATACACTTCACTTAAGTATAGAATGAACGTTGGTATTGTCATGATTCCTGCTTATGATTATGTAATCTTCGTTGAAGGTACTGTTTTGTTTGGCCCACATTGACATAACATATAGATCCAGATAGTAAATTATCCGGATCCAAATAAAAGCACTACCCCAAATAACTGTGAATACCAATATTTCTAAAGGAACACTAACTTATATTTTACATACGTTTTTTCTGTAAAATAAATAAAAAAATATTTTTTCTCAATATATTTTTTAACAAACCAAAAAATCCTTGGAAGAACTTAAGCAATACAATTATCATACATGTGGGTGAAAATAGGGTTACTTTCTATACAAAGCATTCTTCAAAATCTACGCGTAAAAGATTTCGTACAAACGTTAATTTTATTTTTAAAACCGTTTTCCTCAACAACCTGCGTATAAAAGAGCGACTCCCATATAGACAGTTCATAAAAATTTGAAAAATTCCTCTCTCGCCAACGAAACGCATTCAGGAAATGGGAAGGGACAGTAATTTCTACGATTTCATTGGACGTAATATAATTGGGGATCCGGCAAAATTGTTCGTATAACCTCTGTTTGTACGTGGTCGACCTAGAATCAACAAAAAAAAAATAGCAGACAAATCACATCACATACATGGCAATAAAATTTTGGACGGTCCAACTGTTAAAATTCACTGTTTAACCCGGGAGCGGACAGAGTTTCTCAGCCTATACAAGGAGTCGCTTATTTTTGCCGTTCGCTTTGTCAAGAACGATTTACTTCTCGTCGCTAAGATCATCGAAGCGGGATGTGTGGGATCGGAGAAAAGGTTTGTTTGGAATTCGAATTAAGGCGGTCCGAATGCGACGCGGGTAAAAAGCAAAATAAGAAAGGGGATCTTCTTTATTTGTGGCGCTATCCAAAGAAACTAATTCGAAATGAATGCATTTTGTGTAGAGTCAATTTGGCTTGAAGATTTATGGCCATTATTACACCGAGATTTTAGTTTACTTTTATTGAAAAGGACTATAAAACGGAAATTCATGTTGGATGCTTCTGGATAGTAAATCGATCGTGCAAGAGGCTGTAAAAATTCTCCCTGTAAAAATGTTTGCGGATAATATGTTACAAATCGCAAAAGAAGCGTTTAAATTAATTCATTTGAAGATGATGTGAACAATATTTTGGCTTCAAAGTTCAAAATTAAGACAATACATGGGCATCACATATGTATATACTGTATTTCGTATTATGTCAAATTAACTCAATGAAAGAAAAACAAGAATTCTTCTGAAGTCCTGTCAGAAAGACCGATGATTTGACATAAACTTACAAATCACCTCACGCACTGTAACTTTTGTCTTACAACAAAAACACAAAGTAACGTATCCAGACATTCCATCTTTAAGCAAACTGTTGAAGAGCTAATTGCGAGCTTCCAACTCCAATGCATTCAAATTATTTTACACATTCCACGGACCGTTACCAAACATTTACTGGGAGATCGAAAGAGTGAATAGTACTAGGATATCGTGGCTAATTTGCTAGAAAGCTATAAAAATTTAAAATACCGAATGTCACTCAAAGTTCATTTTTTGCGTTGGATTATTTCTTGCTAATTGCTAATTTAGGACAGATGAGTGATGAAACTTCCATAAGACATACAAGAAATGAAGAAAATGATATTTGTCATTGATGAAAGATTTTGTGTGTTCTGATTAGAGAAGGCAACAGCCAACATAAAGGAAGAAATAGAGTTGTTCCTTATGCAAAACTTTGATATATCAGCAATTTTCCTTCGTATACCAGTGAAGTGTTTTTGCATTCTTGCATTCACATTTGTGAATTCTTCTTCGCCGGTATACAATATATAACCATTTATAACCGTGTTTGAGTGAAATAGAAGAAGCGCCATCTTTAAAACAATGGCTGTATCACATATATAACCTATTAAACATAGGTACAACAGTAAAAAAGTTGCAGTAATATACATGTAAATCGTTGGTAAAACAAGTTCCCTACAATTTTACAGGTAAATTTGCTTCATAAAGAAAAATGTCTACCATCTAGTAAATTTCACATGCTGAAGTGTTTTTTTCAAAAGTTGTAACTGTAAAATTCGTAATGTAATATTTATATGAACTCTATTTTACCGACACACTGAAGTAAGTTCATATGTATTTTTATAAAGAGAGCAAGCAACTTACCTATTCTTTTATGAGCACCTAATAGGTCATAATGAATCGCTCAACCAAGGGATCAAGAAATGAACACACGCATTACGCAAAAAACTAACGATTGTTTGTGACGTACATGATATCCCTGAGCCAATAATAAGTTCGACAAACGATAGAAATTACCTACGCCACAGATAAAAATCCAATAACCATCAAATTGCGGCGTATGAATTTCGTATTTTCCGGGATATCTACAGTTTTACCCGAAAATTCAAGTAAAAACAAATAAATATAAACGATCCTCATATTTTTAACAGCAAAATTAATAGTTTAACTAGTAAAAATTACTTTTAAAGTGCACTAATACCCAAAAAAAAATTTCAATTATTAAACTTTAACGTAAATTTTGAGAGTAAATACAAAATTGTACATGTTTTTCCATGTATTCTTTTGAATGTTTTTACATCTTAACCCTCATGAAAAGCTATAAATTTTATATATAAATTTCTTTTCCATGTTAAATATCCTAGAAAAAAAACATGTAAAAAAATTACATGATTTATGTGGTAAATTCAAGTATTACATGTATATCTGATTACCGTGGAAAATTACCCGTAATTTTTTACAGATATTGGGTAGAAATTCGCCATAATAATAATGCTTAGATCACAGAGCCTTTTACAAAGTGTGGACTGGGTTTGGAAAAATAATTTGAACATAAAATGACATTAAATTAAACCGAATTGTGTTAACGTATCTTATTTTCTTTAATATTCACTTGGTATTGAAGAGCACGACATTGTGTACATCTCGAGGGATGTTGGCAGTTGGTGAATATAATTATTACTGTAGTGCGACGATGCCCGTCTTAACATTAACTTTTTTGCTTCAGAAACAGCGGATTCGAAAAATTTGAGGTATGTCCAGATCTTGGCAGATCGACGTCCTTCTTAACATTAGCGGAACTCAGAATATTGCAATTATAGAATTAATTATCTAACTTCGATCCCTGAGCTAGTGTTCGAGTACATAAAAGTTTCGCCAGTAATAAAAATTCTCGTTTATAACTTTTCCCCACTGACATCATATGCACACCTATTATATTTAGCAGTTGTAAAATATTGTAAAACATTTCACAATATTTTCTGATTGTGTTACAATATTTTCTAACAATTTTATGGCTTTTTTGTAACTGTGGTATACAAACCTGCACCAACGTTGTTTAAAAATTTCGCACAGTAGTGAAAATTCTTACGACAATTTTCCTCCAACAGTGAAGTGTAAATATTATTATGCGGATTTTTCTCTGTGTGGTTATACCACCATCCTCCTTCACACACTGCAGCGTATAACAGAAGCTAATTTACAGCTGTGATATTTAAAATATCTAACAGATTCAGAAAAAGACCCAATATGTAGGAATTGGTAAAGGACAAATTACTTGAAAAAATAGTTTAATGTAAACAAATAAATCCGTTTTCAACCATTAGTAAGTCCACCAGGAGGACTGTCCGTTAGCTTTCACTAAGTAGATAAAATTTGTTCTAAAATTATTTAATTCATACAAAATTTTTCTAATAAAAAATAATAAACACATCAATAAATTCTATCAACCACTAAAGTTTCTTCAAATACAAATAAGCACCCTAAAATTTTAATAGGTAATTGACTACAATGAAATATTATTTATTCTTCCTTTTATGACAATAAATCCATCATTTAATTTCTCTTCCACGTCTACTTATCATTATTTACTCTCGACAGATTTTCTATGTGAAGAAAAATGATATTGACTAAGGCGAATCTTTTAATGCTTGATAAATACCGACGCATCCTAACAAATAATTTCCAGGAAATCCCAACAATACAATTTCGAACAAAATCCTTGACCTGTAATCTTAAACGAGACGACATTCCGTAAAGTTCCATTATTATAAGTTAGACACAGGGTAAACCTCTCGACAATCGACGGAAACTCACCAGTTTTAATCTATGTTACGATGAAAGCCCTCCAATTAGAATGGAACTACAAACTGGAATTCTTTGAACGAGAGACGATCTATAGTGCCGCTGGGAAATCTGAACGACCACCGTCCAGGCACCAAAGGATCCTACGCAAGCACATTATGGACTTGGAGAAGTCTTCGAACCACCTGAGCGCGCTAATGAGGAGCTGCAGACGAAAATTCTGAAACTCGAGGAAGAAGCGGATACTACACGAACTCGGCGCGAATCGACGGAGATAGGAAAGAATACGATAGAATCAACGGAAACGAGTGGATTCTCTATTTGAAAACGCACAAGTTGAATGAAATCAGCGTTGGAACTCGAACGACGCTGAAGTGACAAGCAAATTAGATAGACTTGGAGGAGCAACAAAGAGTGAATACGGAGAATTTGATGAATATGACTCTACAGTTTGACGAACTTTGACAAACCTGCCACATGTCCATGTTAGAGCTATGAGAAACGTAGAGGGCTTAGAGAATAAGGTGAACAAAAATTTCCCAGAATTCAGGAAAAGAAATACCAAGTTGGAAGTGCAAATGTCGGAGACAGCGTCCAAAGTTTTCTGCTTTGAAAGAAGACCAAAGCAATATTAGAGCGTCAATGAAGGCAATCGGTGTTAGCCGTGTCAAATTTGAAAGATAAACGCGATGCGATCGCAAGAACTGACCTACGTGATTCAAGACGTGGATATTTGAAGACATCAGATACCCTAAAAACTCCAAACTTCACAACCACATCTTGAAGGTATGTATGCCTTATTAGTACATATATTCATATATAAACAAAGGGTTTAAAAGTAGACTTACAATTTCGGGATATTTTTAATTTAAAAATTGATACTCACTTCCCATAGAGACTAGAAAACAGCCGCTTCGAACACCACTGAAAACACAAACAACAAAATCGAACCGCACATAACCGGAAGGACGTAATTCAATTTTCCCTTGTGTTACTCTCCCGTCTGCCTGTTATACAAACGCGCCTACCTGTACATCTCCACCTGTATATCCGAGAGCTGCACATTCTGTGCACATATATAGACCTTCAGTTCAATTAAAACACAATTAAACTCAATCTGAAGCGACGGTTTTGTCAGGCCAATTTAATTACAGGGCGCCAACGTAACAGCAGACACAGAGCTAGGAAAGTTATTTTTGTACTACCATTATAGTACTGAAAATATTCAACCATTCATAATAATCAATTGGAAGTTCTAAAATTATTGGAATATTGTATGTAGAATAGAATACAATGTAATTAAGATCAGCTGCCCGCGCTTGATATCAAAAAGATCACTAGATTGATTATCAACTTGTTCGTATTTACTTTGGTGGTTCGTGTTGCTTTCACCTCTGTTTATCGCCTGTATTCCCGCCATTTAATTTTTACATTGTTTTGCTTGGTTGTATTTTGGCTGATTGTATTACATCACAAAAATGTATTTAGTTTTAACTATAACAAATTTCGAAAATCATGAAATTCACGCCTAGGATAATTAGCGTGCTAATTAATACAATATTTAGGTTGGCGTTACTGCGTAGCTGGTAAATTACACTCACTCCGAGTTACTCTATGACGTCAATTGGACACATGCGAGAACCTGTGATTGGTAGGTACTATCTACTTACGTCAAATTGGCGTCATAGAGTAACTCGGACTAGATATCTGAACGCACCTCTGCTGTGACTGATAGATTGACTATGTGCAATTATGTATATATCTCATTTTCACAGCGCACCCTTGATAAACATATTCTGAAATACTGAAATGTACAAATAGCATTAGCAAAGAGTAAAGTTCCCAATGCAAACGTCACAAAAGATAATTCACGGAATGCGACATTTAAAAACTTTAATTTAGAAACATGAAAATCTACTCACTTCCATTGAACTTCATTCAAATTGAAATGGCGTCTGACATAACATATACCTAATAGTACGTTCAGAATAGGTGCAGGCATTGAAGTCAGTCACGACGAACGTGACATAAATCTGTTAAATTTAATTCCAGAAATATGAAGGGAAATAGTCTTCTGTGTGCGTACATAGAAATGGCGATAACTTCCTAAAATGAATATTTAGAAAAAAATCCAAAAACACGTAACATTTACTTTTTCATGTAGTTTAAATACTAAAAAGGAAAAATTGCATTTATAATATACAAGAGCAAGTATGAGGAAAAATGGTATTTTTAACCCCCTAACCACCCCGTAGGTACGCCACTGTTCTTTTTTCAACCTAAAATGTACGACTACTAACAAAGAACGATTTGATCTTTACCCGATCTCGATATCTCTTCTCGTTTCTGAAATATTGCAAAAAAATGTGTTTTTGGGAGAAACTTTGAGCCCCCATTACACCCCCTAGAACCAAATATGGGACACTAGAAAAAGTACGTGTCAAATACTTTTCGATGTTCCTACCAAATTTTATCAAAATCGGAAAGATCGACTTGGTGTCCTTCCTTGTTAGATGAATTAAATTAATAAAAAAAACTTTGCAAACTAATAAACTGTATTTTCTAACAAATTTGCATCATAATAGTTATTTGGTATCACTAGGCCAGAAACTACTAATTGCGAGTATGAGTACGGTTTGTGGCAGCGAGGCGGTAGCGGAGGCCCCAAGTACGAATACTCGCAAAAGAGTTTCTGGCCGTGTGATACACAATGTTTTTTGGACCGATAAATCTTAATTTTGAATTGAAAATAGAAAAGAAATTTTGACACTAGGGAGTTGACAGTACAAGTTGGCACACATGTCACATACCTTAGTATTTTGACGTTTCCGAGAATAAATCTTTTTCTGTAATTTTCCTTCTAGTTTAATATCTATTTATCAATTAATAAGTGCAATGAAGACACCAGTTCATCTTAGCATGGTTGAACAGTAGCTTAATGACAATTTATTACACATCTGTCCATGTGAATCTAGGGTGGCCAACCTTTAGTGACATTTTTGCCTGCCTGGCCTTTAAGTATTACAAAATGAGTGTTTCTGGACGGAGACGCAAAAAAAAATGTTTCTCCACAATAACTTTTTTCTTAATTATCAATGTGATGATAAATATGTTAGCTTTAATTGTTGTTATTTTACTTTCAGGCTGAATCACAGACAGTAGAATTGAACGCAACCAAATCGACAATTCACCTAGTCCAAGAACTAAAAACCTTCGAAAAGGAATACAAAAATATCATAAACAGCTACCGTACGATTGTAATCAGTATCAGGTCCCAGCGGCGTCTATTTGATACTCCCGGCGAGGGAGAACCCATAATGGCGCATTGTGACGACGGTTGGACGACAATTCAAAAACGAGAAGACGGTTCCATCAACTTCACAAGAATTGGAACGATTACTCAACGGCTTGGATCGGCGAGGGAGAACATTGGTGGGTAATCGACACACCTGCACGCTTTGACGAGGGAGAATTGCACCAAACTTCAAATAAACATGAAAGATATCTTCGGAAAATACTGGCAGGCAACTACGACGACTTCCGAGTAGCTGACTATATATGGGTTTCAAACTGGTCGTAGATCGGTATAGCGGTAACGCCAGTGACGCTTGGACTACCCAGAAACGTATGGAATTCTCAACCGTGGATAACGACAGGGACATATCGAACACGCATTGCGCGAGCAATTAACGAGGGCGGATGGTGTGTTTTCGCACACTGTCAACGATGCCCAACCCTAAATGGAAGATACAATCTGGGCTGACATGGTTCGATAGCACCACAGAACGAATGGATAGCGTCTCGCATAGTGAAATGAAAAAAAACGGAGAACGGTGTGTTAGGATAGGTATCAGTTGAGACAATTTCCCCCGAGACTTGTTGATTCGTACATGCCAGTGGAAACCAAAGAATTCTAGTTCATTTCTACGTTAAGTGTATACAATACACGCTTATGTACATAAACGATATTTATTCAGTACGAGCTAAGTTACAATAATATTTTTAAAGCTTCCTGTACAGCGTTGATAACTTCAATTTTCATATTTCTAATATGACAAAAACATTTGAAATAAGCATAAATATATGCTTTATGCTATATAATATACAGAACCTTCATAATAATCACGAAAGCCACGTGACAACAAAAAGTTGCAGTAACCCCATGGCGTTGATTAGCATCTCAATTTATCAAAGTTACTGCTTGTTATTACTATTCAATTAATATATAAATTAAAAATAAATCTAATAACGCAATTAAGCTAAAACAACTTGCTCAGAAATAAATACAAAATCTGACAACAATTCCGATACGTAATCTTCTGAAACATAACTTTAAACTGAATATATTCTAAATTCATTTCTTTAACTTAATTAAATATGTCGCCAAATACGGACAAATTAACTATAAACAACTATGAAGATGCCAATGATCGACTTTAGTGATAATCATTATCATTAAAATGCGAAATTCCCCAAAAGTATTTACATCACTGGTCGTAGCTTTCGTGATACAAAGGAGTTTCTGTATATTTTCATAAATTTGACATAAAAGATGGAGAAGTATATAAGCAATTATGAAAACAATTCTTCATAAATATCATTACAGCATACATTTCGATTATCCTCATTTATTACATTTATACAAAATGATCATTTCCCCAGTGTGTAAACGCTTATATGTAAACATATCAAGTGAATATTGTTGTTAAAACATAAGTATTCAAAAGCATTTATAAACACAAAGTAATTAATATTATTTAAATCATTTCATCTACAGTAATTTTCAAAAAGTGCCATATGATAATGAGAACTATGTAAATTACTTTTTTTTGCTGATGCACCACTAATTTCATTTTATCCCCCTGAGCGCACGGCATTTTTAATTTTTTCTTTTTCATTTTTTCATCTCACAGTTACTGTAAATGTAAGAGATGCACAACATCCTTTAATTTAGTTTAAAAAGGTACATTTAACAGTATTTTTGTTGCTGTTTTAATTGTTATTGACAAGAAATCATCATCAAAAAATTCACTTTGACATAAACTTAAGGCTGAGTTGAGTTGTCAAAAAGCAGTGGTACCAATTCACACCTACTGACTGCTACATTGGCATATTTTTTTAATAAGATTTTCTAAATATTTTTCTCGGCCAAAAAATCTAATATAAATGTTGTACGGTTAGGTCATTTACAGTCCTCGAATTCCTGAAACTGAATTCCCGCGCTGAAATGACACCTATCGCACTCTAATGTAAATAACTATCACACAAAACATAAATCAATCAAGGCATGCCATGTTTTTACATATGAGAGTTTATTATCAAAGACATTAGATTTGTTCGTTTTGCCACTAGCGTCACGCAGCGAAACGCAGTTGTAGGCATTTCTGTTCGATTTGATGACAAAACGAACAACAATCAGAAAATCTAAAAGCTGGAGTCAATCCAGCGTTTCGCGGCAACAGCTTGCATTTCAAAACTTTACGTGGCGTCACTCGGCTAGATTTTCGCGTTACGACGCGGACTGCCAAAACGAACAAACCTATTAATTTTAAGGCGGCAAATTAATGCGCTAAAAATGTTTTAAAAATAAGTATTGATGTTGAAGTAGATACATCATTTAATTAATTTTATAAACTTTTTTTATTAAATAAAAACAGTACTAAAATAAATGTAAATAAATACAACAGTTGTAAATGAATGTTTTGAATTTTTAATACAAAACAAAATTACTTGTTAAATTGAAAACATTCCAGGAAATTGATTAACAATCGCATTATTCAACCTGAACTTCAAAGCATAATCCTTTTGACTCTTCTAATGTATATCATAGTTCCCAAGTACACAAAATTCAAATTTGACTTATATTAACTTCAACCTAAATTAATTAAATTTCTAGGAATGTAACACAAAACCATAGATAGTTTCGTGGCTTCAATATTTGACTTACGTGAAATTTGAATTTTGTTTATTGTGGCTATCACGCCACAACATGTGATTAATAGCATATGGAAGTGTACACATTCACCAACATTTTAATGCTGATCGTCAATACACGTGTAAAAGACACATACCATACATATTTTTGTGTATTCCCGGAGAAGCATTCCTATTTTTGTAGTGCGTTTATTTATACATATATAGCGCGTCTCGCTGAGCGATGACCATCCCCTTGATAGGGCTATAATTTTTGTATATTAATTAGGGCTTGTACATAGTAGAATATATTATTTATTGTCGTCGTTATAAGGCACTATGATATGTTAGATCAACACACTGTATTTTTAATTAATGTGTAAATATATATGAATGACATTCAAAATAAAACCTTTGTACCAATGAGAAGTCTTTTCTTAATAAAAAGTATTTGTAAAATCTTGTTATTTATTTCCATTTTACCTAATTTACTAGTACTATAGTGAACACTAAACAGATATTGAATTTGTAATTATACTGTAGTGCAATGCAGTAAATTTGTGCTGCGGTTATTTGATTTGAACAATGGAAGTTACAGTACAAGAAATACAAAAGAGGCAAGTATACGAGAATAAAGCACCGAACTACATATTGTCAAGAACTGTTTTGGCAAGAGCCAGGCTTGGCTTCCTATTGTCTAGAACGAAATCCGAAAAGTGATGACCTCGGGCAGTTAACATTTGCTATTATAGCTATCCATTCTTGCTCAGATGATTCTTAGTGGCGGGCATAATCGAATGACAGAAAAGGAATCATTCAACTTTTTACAATCATTCGAGAATTCGGTTATTAAAATTCAGCATTCACATTCAAGATATTGATCAGGTTTCATTCGCCACTATCACACAATTATTGAAATGCTAAAAGATTAATGAATTCCATAAATCAAAAACAATGAATTAGAAAAACAATATATTTTGGAGATATATATACAAGTGCATAAAAAAAGATAATTATACTTTTTCTTTTGATTTCTTTTTCTTCCTCTTAGGTGCCATCTCTTCAGCATTACTTTCTTCAGCAAATTCCGCTGTTTTCTTACCACATTTACTGCTAACTTTTTTCTCAAGAACTTTTTCATTTGCTAGGGGCATCCCATCATACCCTTGCATACATTTCGATTTCTTCTTTCTTTTTTTAGGTGTTTCACTCTCTATAACAACTGTAGGCCCGCCCAAAGTATTTAACAATTTCTCTTTTTTTGGCTTCTCGCTTACATTTTTATTGAGTTCTTTATCTTCCGTTACTACTAATTCATCAGGGCTATCCTCTTCCTTCTCTTCTTTCTTTATCCATGTGAGTAAAACCAAACTCAAGCTAGTATTTCTACAACCTGTATTACAAGTCGCAATTTCTTGTATATTTTTGTTCCACAATTTTACTTCCCCATTACTCGCACATGTTACTAAATAACCTTTACATGTGTCTATATATTTTAAACGCGCACTGTGAGCTTCAATCTCTTTTGTACTTTCATCGCTAAGGTTAATTAAAGCAAGAGTTCCATTTTCAAAGCCAACTACTAATGTGTCATCATCATAAAATAAAGAACAGCTAACTCTATTCTTATGCTCTATAGCTCTTAATATTCCACCAGTCTCTATGCTCCATATATCTGTATGTAAACCACCACATAAAACAAATTTTATACCATCAGGTGCCCATTTTATGTACTGTAAACTTCTAGGATCCTTAGATTTACTATTCAAGTTGATAACATATGCTTGTCGTCCTTTAACTAAGTTCCAAGTTCTTAACGTATTATCAGCACCCAACGTTAATGCCAGTTTATTGCTAGGATGTACAGCTATGTCGATTATGCTAGCGCCTTTATGTGCTTTTTCCCATAACTTTTCCAATTGCCAGTTACCTACCCGTGTAATGGCTAATACACCATCTGAGCAACCACTGATTAAGTGTGTATGACCATCAGTAAATTGTATACAATTAACAGTACCATTGTGATGTGTTAGCATGCAGTGTTCTTTCCTCGATTTCAGGTCGTAAATCACAATACGATCATCTGCTCCTCCTGATGCTAGATAATGTTCACAATGTGCGACACAACGTACACTACCATTATGACTATGGGAAGCAAAAGTTTGTGTTACATCCACCTCAGTTTTGGTCTGTAAGAATATAATATACTATGTAGTAATAAATAAATACGATTAATGTTATAATTACCTTTACAACAACTCTATATCCCAATACAAATTCTTCGTACGTACCCAATATAATTTCAAAATTCTTAGGATATTTCATTTTGTTTGCAAATTATACCCGTAAACCCATGTGAATTCACACTCTGTATCGTCTTTTTGTTAGGTTACGCGGGTTATGCTTACGCCATCTTACGCTAACATGGAATATGTAATTACTGGGTTTCTTCGATTAGTACAAAGGTTACACCCGTAGAATTACCAAGGAACATGTAACCAAGAAGGGACACTTAGCAAATTTTGTCAGCGTGGAACCACCATCTTTATTGAGTACTTCCTTAATCAATAAGAAGTCAAGCTCTCCCAAGGAACACCAACAAAACGGATAAACAGCGTAGGCACGGGGCCAAAAATTTATGCATTGACTGCTGGGTTAGAACGAACTCAAAAAAGATGGCAATTGTGTGCGCACATTCAAAATTTCCTAGCTTCCAGGTTGAGATATATGTATATGTTCCTTATGTTGTTGTGCCACCACAGCTGTTACTCACTTGAATGTACGTTCAAAGGTTATGAAAACCTCGAAAATAAATATGTCAAATGACTGTCAACCAACCTACCTTATCTATGACTGTCAAGAACTTTTTTGGCAAGTCGAGCTTGGTTTCCTATTGACTAGAAGGAAGTGAGGAAAGGTGGCAATTGTAACTAATCATGGCACTTCCCAATTCTACGCAATTGAAATTTGCTTGCTCCGCGTTCTTGTTTACGTATTCTTTAGAATTATAACATCCTGTGGAATTTCTGCTTATAAATATTTTTAAAATTGACAAAAAGAGAAAAAAAAGACATTTACAATCACAGAAAAATTAATGCTTATATGAAATAAAAGTGTTTTCTCGCAGTTAAGATTATCGCTTATTTTAAATGGACATTCAGGTACAGGTTTCATAAACACCAATTATTTTAAGTATATATACATTTTTATTTTTCATATTCCTTTCAATTTAAGAAATTCTAAAACGTTAGTAAACAAACTATTATAAAGATGATCAAATTGTTGATCACGTTTTCTATCACATATTTTTTTTATTATATTTCACTTATAAGAGAAGAATCTATTTAACTGTTCTTTAATTAGTGAACACTTATTAATATCTTCACATATACAGCTTAACCAATATAGTAAAACTGGTAAATCTGTTTTTTGGATACTTAAAGACTGTAGGAATTCCAAACTTAAAATTGGTGCCAGTCAAGGATAAAACTGTTGATTTCCATTGCATTAATAAACCAGTGATATGTAATTCTAAAACTGTATCTGGTAACCTCTTATCTTTTATTGCTTTAATAATAGAGAGAAGAAGTGAGGGTAATTTGGGAGGTAGGTTTTCATTCCAATTGACCGTCCAAGTATCAGATTTACTTAATATACAATAATTATTAGCACTATTTTTAAAAGATTCAGGTAACAATGATCTTAATGCATTCAAAGTCTGGAAATCTGTAGTCACTATATTTACACCAGTTAAAACACAATAAATTAATTTAACAAAATTTGATTCACCAACATCAAAAAATACTTGTCTTAAATAAGGTGAAGGTTTAATGTCAATCTTCTTTGGAGGAGTTACAGGGTTTTCTTCGGCTAAAGAACAACTTAACATCCCAGAAACCACAAATGAAGGTGAGCAAAAACTGCTGGTTTGCCTGTTAATTGTGATAAAGATCTACCTGTACTTCTGGTGAACTTGAGCTTGTCTTACAGCTCTTTGGGAACGATGCTCTTGCTCTGCTTCATTTACCACTGCAGCTGCTTGTTTTAAATGTGTTACTATCTCTTTAATATGTTTCACTAACATAGGCCAAGCATTTAAAAGATGTATTTTATCTCGCATTAACATAAGAATGGTATATTTGCGATAAAAACCTCTAGCTAATGAATCCTGTACCAAAAATGTATGGGCTAAAACATGACCTCGTTCACAATCTCCAAAATACAAAGGTGCACCTTCACCACTAGTTTCCTCTTCACAGCTGAGACTTCGCACTGTTGCTTGTTTTAATAAAAAAGCAAGGTCTTGCTGCAAAGGAGTTCGTGTAGTCACATAACAACTTTTGTCATCCCTGCTGAATAAACCTTGATCTAGATCTATAGACTGACAAGAATCGCACCAAGGCACTGTTAAGGTATGTGGTCCTTGTTGTAGAGGAGGTGTTTCGCATCTTTGGGTGCATAATATAACACAAGGTCCATGGCTTTCACAAAAGTGACCCAGCGCTAGTATACCATCCATTGTTTCTACCAAACTTGAGCAAAGCAATCATAGTAGTCAATTACTTATAATCACTAATTATTTGAAAGTCAACATTCTCACATAAGCAAAGTGAACAAATCAGCACTGATGGCACGTATTCGTATTCATCATCCACAATTGGCGCATTTCATCTGACAGCCATGACTACCAACTACCTATCTATGTTATCTATGACCATGACGAATGGCACGTAGCCACAGAATATCAAACCAGAATATTAGGTTTGTTCGTTTTGGCCCTAGCGTCGCGCAGCGAAACGCAGCCGTAAGCATTTCTGTATGATTTGATAACAAAACGAACAGCAATCAGAAAATCTAATCTTTTACGGCCACAGCTTGCGTTGAAAAACTTTACGCGGCGTCACGCGGCTAGATTTTCGCATTAGGACGCGGAGTGCCAAAATAAACAAACCTAATATCTCTGTCGGCTCTTTTGATGTCAATGGGCAAAATTTCGTGACCTTGAAGTAACTGTTGGGGCGATATTGCACGCAATACAAAAAATTGCGCGCAATACAAATAGCGCATGTGCATTCAATGGATTTCGATCAGCTGTGTGCAATCTTATTGATGTTGCACGGATTAGAACGTGTTCAGGGGGGCGCACTAAATACGATTTGTTTATATCAGCGTGACGTCACGATTTGTTGTGGGGTACAATCCACCAGGCGGCGCCGAATGCTGGAATAAATCATGTGTTACCGCCATTGTTGTTTTTATGTCATTTTGGTTCTGATAACGTATTGAGTGTTATCAAATCAAAAATTTTTGCGGCTTGAAAAGCTGTTTTACGAAGCCTTCTTTCTGCACCAAGTAAGTTAAAAAGTGAAAATTGTTGTGATAAAAGTGATTTACTGTACGATTGTTGCTTTAGACATGAGAGGCCGTTCCTGTGGAGTAATGGGTTGCACTAACCGAACATCTTCTAGACATCAGTTTCCTAATCCAGAAAAGGATACGGAACGCTTCAATAAATAGATCGAGCATTCTGGTAATGAGAAATTGCGAAGTGTGGATCTGCACATAATTTATCAAAATTATTGTATCTATCATATTCATTTTGCTCAAGAAGACATATCGTCTTAGATGTTTTTATGGAAAACAGCTATTCCATCATTATTCCTACCAAGATTGCCACTGACAACAGGTAATTTATTTCTTCTGTTCTGTATGTAGTACGTCGATAAAAGTCAGATATCCGACATGTCGACTTGGATTTTGCTTTTTTCGCGACATCTCAATTTCTGGTACTTATTTTCTAATCATATGTGGTTATGTAAAAGAATATACTTTACTTTATAATTTATACAAATATACATATATAAGTTAAGATACTTTCTGTAAATGTTTCGATGAAAATATATGTGTAATTATAGAATGTGTGGTCGTTTTATTCATATTATAACAATAAAATGTATTAAAGGAAGGCTGTGTTACCACTTTTGCGCAATTTTCAACATATGAATTTCCATATGTTGAAAATTGCGCAAAAATGGTAACACAGTCTTCCTTTAATACTCTGAGGTAAATTTAAATAATTTTCAAGTAACCGCGCTAAATGTCCGTTAAGCGGGGGTACATATCGCTAGATGGCGCGAGTAGCACAGTTACACGAATTTCTTAATAGTGACCCATCTATACCAACTACCTTATCTATGAACGTGTTCTAATATTTCATTGTGCGCAATTCTATTGCACGTAATACGAAAAATTGCGAACTGTAAAGCAGTCTATAAAATGTGTGGGATTTGCGAAGATTAATAATTTTATATAAACGTTGTAATTTTATTCATTTTAATATAATTTCACGCGTTAAATCTATGTTCAATATAATTATAGGAACTTAACCATCACATTAGCTTTGTTTGTTTGTCTGCTTGGAGCAGTATCTACTGACGTCATCAGAGTAACTTGAGAGCGTCTCAGAGTTGGATTTAAAGATGGTATAAACAAACGCGCTCGATTGCAATATAACCTTAATTTTACTATTTACTATTGTCAGATTGTCACAGCTATTATGAATAGGAAAAGTAAAAATAATTTTTCAAATTAATGAATCTAGACTACAATAAAAATGCATCATATACTAGTATTTATGTACCTGCCAATTGGAAGTTTTCAAAATATAATGATCATTCTTTACATCAATCACATTGGTATCATTATATTATCTATTTCGAGTTATAAATCGGATTACATTTACAAACGACAGTTTACAACACGGTGTTACTGCGATTAGGTTATGTTGCACAAATTGCTCGGACGTCGGACCGCGAGCAGGAAGAGCAACCTCTTGGTGATCTGGATTTGCTTGCTCTAAACAAACAAACACGCAGAAATCATGCTCTAAAATACAAACAAGCGTGTAAAATTCCTCGGATCTGCTTAGATCAGACAAACAAACAAACCTATTTATTGTTATAAATATGGAGGTTAGAGGTTAGGAATCTTTCAAAACAGTGTTGACCTGGTATAGTTAATAGAAATTCCCTTAATTCGTGAAAACCTACTAAATTACTGCTTTGTAATTATGATTTAATATCTAAGAAATAATACAGGTCATGTCTTCTTTAGAAATAGAGAAAACTGTTGAAGCTATTAGTTTAGATGATTCTAGCGAAGAAGGTAATTATACTAACTACATAACACTGAAAATTCGTTATTTTGATTTCATACGTCTAGAGGATGTCACACCTACATTCCCTGTTGCGATGTGGGATTTCAACCAATGTGATCCAAAGAAATGCTCTGGCAGAAAATTAGCTCGCTTAGGATTAGTAAAATGTCTTAAAATTAAACAGCGATTCCCAGGACTAGTGTTAACTCCAACTGGAGAAAAATGTGTAAGCCCTGCAGACAAAGAAATAGTAGATAAAAAGGGTATCGCAGTAGTGGACTGTTCATGGGCCAAAATTGATGAAACCCCAATTGCCACTCTTAAACCATCCCATGGCAGATTATTGCCATTTCTAGTAGCAGCCAACCCTATAAACTATGGAAGACCATGTCAATTGAGTTGTGTCGAAGCAATTGCAGCAACAATGTACATAGTCGGCTATAAAGAAATGGCAGGACATTATTTGAATAAGTTTGGTTGGGGACATTCCTTCATTGAGTTAAATCAGGAATTATTGGATAGTTATGCAAGTTGTGATGACAGCAAATCAGTTATAATGGCACAAAATGTATATTTAGAAAAGGAACAACGACTTCAAAGTGAAAAACACAGTAAGTAAATTTAAAAAAATGCACTATATCAAAATATATCATTCACTTTTTCATTACAAATTTAAGATCAGCCAGATTTTCCACCATCTGAATCATCATCGGAGGAGGATGAAAATAATGAGAAATAAATGTTATAATTATTTATAACAAGTGGATTTACAGAAATCGGACCATTTAAAGTTGTCTGTGAATTATTATAAAAGAGAAACAAATAAATTTAAATGCTTTCTCAATTGACTGCAGATTACAGGTTTGTTCGTTGGTGCTACACCAATTATATTGGTGCATATTTTATCTTTCTAAAGTACGTAAACTGCGAATCTTCTATCCTATTTTAATCATAAGCTAGTGTAGAAAGTGTGCCACCAACGAACAAACCTTACATGATCTTAAACAATCGAAAGATGTGGGATTATATAAATACACAAAAATCAATATTTTTTTTATTATTAAAGTCTATGAATTTATGCCATAAAATTTATATTTTTTACGATTAAAAATACTGTAGGTATTTTTTTATTATCTAACCATTGTCCTTATATATTATACAAAAAGAGATAAATAAATTATTTCTTAGTCTGTACAATTTAAGTCGTCTAAAACAAAATTTCCAATGTAGTAATTTCAGTCTATCTGTTCATGTTATAAAAGTAATAACAATTGTTCACGTAATATAAATACAGTGGCTATTTGCATTAAAATTGAAGATTTTGAAAACCGCAAATCTTTAGGATGTCACACTTTGTGGTGTTTCTTCAGGAGACCTGTGAATAATAAATTTCAAGCGCATTTGAAGTTCTGGTCTCAATCTCTTCACAACAGTCTCAATTTCATTCTTCAAACTATATCCAACGAACATATATTTGATATGGTACAGCAAATCGCATATTTGATCCATATACAATAGTTGAGGCTCCAACTGATCGACCTGCGCCAACAGCTCATACAGTGCCGTCGTTAAATCGACAACAGCCATATTAAATCTCGGCAGAAACGGACCAACTAAATGGCAAACGAATAAAAACTGCGCTTCAGATCTAACAACGGTCTGTAATTTTTCTCGTACCCACGTGGGAATCGTCGCTATCTGACCTGGTCCGGCATGATGCCAAACGGAATGAGCTAAAGCCAACATATAACTATACTTATTCTGTAACAATTGATAATGCGTCGCCTTGAAGTTAAATAAATGAAAGGGTGTCGTATTCCATTTCCACGTTTTTAATTCCTCGAGTGTTAGTAGCAATCGATCCAATAAAACGGACCAATAGCTCGACGGAAGGGCCGCTAATATTAGGCCGATAGCGTTTATCCATTCGTGTATTCTATCTGACGGAATTGCCGGAAAGCCTTTTACTATGACGTCCATGACGCCGTTAGCAACATAAGTTGGTTCAACAGATAATGCCATCAATTCAACGCAGGTAGTGTAGAGGATGTGGGCTCCAGCATTAGGGAATTCGTTAAATCGCCAGTCAATTAATGCGGCTACTCCAGTTACGTTACCAGCTAAAGTCTCCACTACTCTCCAAACCATGTGGATGTAGTAGTCTAGCGATGGGGTCCAAGGCTCAACTTCTCCTGGATTAAGATAGTTTTTATATTGGGTTGATAAAATATCCTTCAGTGAACCTATAATATGAAATAAATACGCAATTATACAAATTGTGAGGCAACTGTGTGAAATTGATACTAATACAATGGATTTGTTTTAAATCGATGCAACCTGTTTTTGCAACACACGAATTATGAAAATTACAATCTCTTAGAGTTCACAAAAAAATATTGGTTTTGGTTTTAAATTTTTTATGTGAATTTTCATAAAAACTATTTTACCCTAATAGACAAATATCCCACTATTATTTTAACTAATTTCAAATAATACATAATAATAATAATACAAAATCGTAGGTAGAAAGCGTTTGCTTTAACGTTGCCATTACTAAAAGTAGTTATATAAGAGATGCATGTATATAGGGTGTGGCATTTATCTGTAGACGGTCTATTATGGCTAACTTATCCACTTAACTGAAATATGTTTTAAATAAAAGTGTTTCAGGATCACATACTCTATACCCCAAAATTATTTTTATGTATACAGGGTGTTCAGTTTAGCCTACGAGAATACCCTATATATTATTGCATTTTTTAATTCCTAAATGCAA
Source organism: Protaetia brevitarsis (assembly GCA_004143645.1). Taxonomy (NCBI): domain Eukaryota; kingdom Metazoa; phylum Arthropoda; class Insecta; order Coleoptera; family Scarabaeidae; genus Protaetia; species Protaetia brevitarsis. Next base: position 11,710 of record RXPK01002810.1, on the reverse strand, counting down.
AATTAAGCAGATTTAATTTACATGCCCTACACCAAAACCGAACGTTTTGGGAGATATTCGACTTTCTAGAAAAAAACAAAAAAGTACATTTACATTTAAAAATTCAATACCGCCTTTACTTATAATAATTTTGTAGAATAGTTGTGAAAATGTGTGATAGTTTGTAACCAACAAATAATTTCTTTGTAGAAATACCCTGTACAGTTTTATGTCACAAGATACAGAATTAAATTCTCTTTTGATCACATATAACATTTCCTACAGCTAAAGTTAATACTTTTTGAGTAATTTTGAATAAACAATATTTTTTCAAATCAATACGATATTTTTGGTAGGTACAGGTGAACCTCAACTTACGAACATAATATGTTCTATAAAAATGGTTCGTAAGTTAAAATGTTCGTAACTTGAAATGGTAATGCCCCTTGTAAGTTAGCATTATTATTGCGCGCATATAAGATTATGAGAGTTCGTAAATTTTGTGAAATAATAAAAAGCAAATTACATATACACAAAGAATTTATATAATAGTACTTTAGTACACTTGAAGAAAAAACTATCCAAACGATGCGAGCGGCAGCGAGTGAGACAGAAGATATCGGGTCCTTCTATTACAAGGAGCCGGTATTTTCCCTCTTGCTTGCTCAGGCTTGAATCGTTCGGTTATTATTTTCTTCAAGTCTACATACATAAAAGCAGAATTTTAAATAAATATATCTTATTACATACGTTATAACAAAAGTTAATTGTCGGCACATTCCTTATTGCAAGACAAAAATAATTGTGTACATCTGTCTGAGCTTTCTTACATATGTATGTAGTGAAGTTTGATGTTTTAAAATAAGTACATACTTCCTAATTAGTTCGAAATTGTGATTTATTTACTATATTTTAAATTATCTATCCCACTACCGGTTTCGGCATAAAATACGCCTTCTTCAGGTGCATAAATAGAAATAATTAACTGAAATAGTCAATTAAAAACTATATTGAAAGATCGAATCCAGACATAAGTTAAACAATTTTCTTTTTCACATCTTCTGGTACCCTAGGTCCTTTATTATATCTTTATATAAAAGCCTTTTGTTGAATCATTTGAGTATTTAAACAATGATTTTTTCTATTTAAATTCTAAATCCATGTTATCAGACATTGTTCCATTTTTTCAAAAGTTGTTTTGTCGAAATAATTACAGATTTAACAGAACCTGCATTTTATACATAACAGGATATTTTTTGTTTTTCCTTAAATTTATTGCTATTGTGGGACGATTCATATTGAAATAACGCCAAATGAAGCAAAAGATTCTTCATTTTCACATCGTCTGTTAAAGTGCATTTTTGTTTCAATATCAATTTTTCGGCGTTTTATAACGCGTGTCTTACTAACTCCATGTTTACATTTCCCCATTTTTTTTAATTGATAAAAGGCTTTGAATCATTAATAGACTTTCTTACCGTTTACCGCACGTAGAGAAACTAATGAAGGGATTCTATGCATATCTGTAGCGTCTGTAAAATTACGGACTTACAAATAACCTTGCAGACGCTATAGATATGCACAGAATCTCACGGCAACAGTTAACACATTGGGTACACTTGAAGAAAAAAGTATCCGAACGATGCAAGCGGAAGCGAGTGAGACAGAAGATATCGGGTTCCTTCTATTACAATGAGCCGATATTTTCTCTCTTGCTTGCTCAGGCTTGAATCGTTCGGTTATTATTTTCTTCAAATCTACCTATATGCGCACGGACGTATGTATGTGCATGTTTCAGTTAAAACAGGGAACTACGAAATACATGTTCGTAAGAGCAACAGAATATGTCCATTAATCAAATAAGCGGTATCAATTTTGGCTGTTCGTTACTTCGAATGTTCGTTAGTTACGACGTTCGCAAGTTGAGGTTCGCCTGTACTGTCTTTTTTTAATCTAAAAATTGACATTTTGTAATGCAAATTTGACAGGTTATTTTATTCATTCACCTTTAAATTATTCTATTGTAATTTTATAGCTCGATAAAGACTATTAACGAAACGTCGCTGATAAAAAATTAAGTTCTTACAAAAATAAATACATATTAGCTCATTCATCCGCTAATTTTCTTTTGAATTGTTACAATACGAGCGAAGATTTCAAGAAAAAAAAAATCTGTATTTTGTAACATGATCGGTGATTCTGAATAGCAAACGTTATAGTACGATTTAAAATAAATTACTTACCTAATACTGCAGCAACTAATTTTCGCTTCAAAGGTGGCCGATCATATAACTTCCTCTCGTAGTAATGCAACGTGTTATACAGATAAGTTACAGGACGATCGTGAAATTTATATAAGCATCCTAGGTGTTCCAGTAAAATCTCCAGACTTTTAGTGACCTGTGGTATCTCGAGAAAACGATGGACTACTATGTCGAAGACTGGCAAAAACCTCAAACAGACATTTCCAAAATAGGGATGATATCCGCCACTAGTTTCCTCGGGTGCGAATTTTTCGGGATATTTCCTATGAAAGTCCAAATGTTTCTCATGCCAATTCGTTTGGTTCCAATGATCGGGAGAGTTGTCTTTGACGAAATCTTGCACCCTATTCCTAAATTCCGACGCTTTCAACAGGACAAGCTGTATCAAGAACGAACATACTTGCGCCTCACTTCCTTCTTGCGTACGCAATGCTAAACATAACACCAAGCGGTCGATGGTTACTATGTTGTATTTCCAAATCATATCGTTGATAGTGTCGACACACTTGTTAACATGCTGACCGCCGGGAGAGTTGCTAAATTCAAACACTAAACAGTCGCAGAATTTCCTAAGGTGCGCCGATAAAGCCCGAGCGCCTATCCTTTCGAGTATCTTGTAAGCAATTGGGCTGATGTGATCAGTCTCCAATAGCATCTTCCAAAGCAAGCATAGGAACAATGGTGGGGCGCCAGTGACTCCAAAATGAGCTAAGATATCGTTCTCGTTATTCATTGACGCCCACTTCCGGTATTCCTCCTCAACGGCTTTTTTCAATTGCTGCTTGTTTTCCTTAGGTACCGCGTGCTGAGTAAAGAATTTGGCAAGTGCCTCGGGGAAGCAATCCAAAGTGTGGGGTGCCCATGCGTGTGGCGTGCTTTGAACCACCGTTGCTAACAACTCCGTACACCACGAACCATCAGCTCCCGTTACGTGCGTCGCTCTTGCTAAGGTCAGTACCAAAACCGATTTAATTCTTCCGATTCTGCTGATACTAGTGTTTTCGGATCTGAGAGGAACCTAGATAATTCAGGCTGTACTTCCCCGGATCCCAAACCGGTAATTAATCTCAATGCAGTTGATTCTACGCATAAATGTAATTGAGTTTGATTCGCTTGAGGCACCCCAGCTAAGGAATGTAAGTGACTTAGTAATTGCACGCGATAATGGGAATGTATATGATGCATTCTATAACTAAACATCTCCAATAAAGTATAAAGTGTAGCCCAAGCATGTGACTTATATACAGTTGGAAGCAATTGGCTTATGAAACCCTTAATTCCCAATGATTCAATTTCTGTATAAACTAGCAATCTGCTATACGTCTCAACCAATGCAGGGCCAGGTGATATCCCCGTTTTAGTCTGGGCTAATTTGATTACGTGTGTTACAATACTGTGTATTAAACTCATTTTAGAATGAACTGTCAGTGAGTCGAGAACAGCCATAGATAATGGTGTTGTGGGTAAAGTTGCTGCTTTAGCACTTCCTTGCACCGTTTCCACAAGGGCGGCCATTGGTTTGCTAAAGTAATCTTGATTGGTGGAATAGGCGTTGCACAATAACGCTATTCTGTAATCTTGTCCCATAGCTAAAGCGGCGTTCCCAGGGGGAACCAGGTGCTGCAGAAACTCATGGTGGGCTCGTAATTTGGTTGGTACAGACCAAGCCGGGAGGTTGGCTTGTTCTAGTTGAGCTTTTTTCGTTAAGTGTATCCAAATACATGTCATGGCCATCTGTCTGGTACATTGAGGTTGAGAAACATCTGGCACTGGTAAAGGAGGTTCATCTTCGGGAAAAAGTAATTCATATAACTTCAGTACTGGTAAGAAATTAGACAAAGGATTCCTTTGTATTGATCCAGAAATAAATTGTAGCAACACCCACATTAGTTGATCCCTACCTCTACGTAAATTTCTACCTAAAATAAATTCCATCGTAAAAATGAAAAAATAAATAATGATTCAGATAATTGATATCCAAGGAAAAGGGAAGCTATAATACAAAGAAAATCAGGCGCACATGATTGTGTCACAATTTAGTTATATATAAGTTAAGAATTTGGGAAATAAAAGGATAAGAGATAATTCCATTTTTATTTAATATGAATATTAAAAACATGGAATAACTGAAAAATATGTGTGAGTTCAATGAAAAAAAAATAGTTTCTCACGTTTCATAGCATTGTTTTCCTTTTTGGAGCAATAAAAAAGCGAATCCGTGAATGAAATATGACTTTCATAAAATCGGCTCCCGTGAAAAATGTTTTATTATTTTTAAAAATATTTTTAAAAATTATTGGTAATATCAAGACCAAGACTATAAGTGTCCATATTGTATAGCAATAACAGAAAATGATTAGGAGTGGTTTTTAAAAATATCTACCAGATTTAGAGAAAGACGAAAAAGAAGTTAATAAAAGAGTGAGAAATCTGAACTTCTAACTTTGGAGATTGATAAAAAATTAACGACTAAATATTACAGTTAATACATAATTTATAATACAATATTCATACCAAACTACAGAAGCGAAAGTTGAATATTAACAAGTAGGCTACTGGCTGTAGCTAGAAATGAAATATTTTCTAGGAGTTAAGTCTCACAGTAAAAAGTAAGCAACTAATCAAAGATGTGCAAATAGAAGCACAACAAAACATAATTGAGAAGAATCAAAACTGAAGTGGTTCAGACGCATTAACCAAATGCCACAACAAAGAGATGGGAAGCAAAAATACAGCAGGAAAGGGACAACCACAGAAAATTTAGAATGATGTGATCTATATTAAAGAAATAAATCAAGAATTGGACAGAAGCAACAAGATTGACAAAGAAGAAAATGGAATGGATAAAATTCATACAATTGAATTAATAATATGAAATGTACTTGGCATACGACAGAGGTAATATATTACATATATAAAATAACTCACCCTGAAGCCTTTCTACAAAAGCCAAAACTATATTTGGGAAGCTTGAGAATTGAAACAACACAAAGTATATCAATTGTGATGAAAGATGGAGCCAAAGCCCTTGTGTGGTATTCTCATCAGTTTCTAATTCACTTCTTTCCATCGCATAAACTACTAATTCTACTAATTGTTCTTCCAAAGCCGCACAATGCTGTTTATGTTGCTTTTGTAAACCTAGCATTCCACAAACCATATCTCTGGAGTAAGGTTGCTTCAAAACATATCGTAAAAGTCCTGTTTGTTTCTCTAGTAACTCAGGTTCATACGGTAATGTTCCTTTTAAAGAAAATCTAAGTGTTACTGGATCTAATTTCCACGGATTCACCAAATGTTCAGGGCAGCCGCTGTGCTCAACAACTGGCCGCATTTGTGAATGCCCTATTATCGACACCATTTGGGCACAATCTCTGAAACTCCCAATATAGTCTGAAAATAACCCAGATAATCTCCAATGTGGTGATTCTGAATATTGTTTTTGTAGTTCATTAACTAATAAATATCCAGGTGAGAGACAGGCATCTCTATTTGTAATTAGCTGTGTCATATCTATTAATTCCTTTATAAGAGGTTGCAAACCTGCATTTAAAGTGCGGGGGAATGTTTTAGCTTTTTCGCAGCAGCCTTTCAAAATTTCTCGCACTCCTTTGTATTCTACTAATTCTACATTTCTTCTTAATAAACCAAAACATTCTAACCAGAAATCACTATTGTTATAATGGAGCTTATCGGAAGTTATCACTGATTCACACACCAATCGAGGCAATAATACACCATTTCGCATTAATTTCTCTAGCAATTCCAACAGTAACTGAAGGCGACTAGTTGATGCTGTCGAAGCTACCGTTAAATAGTGGCGCAGTGCTGCCTCTGTTTGCTCTTGGTTGAGAGTTTTGAAAGTGTTAGTAAGGTCCTTCAGCCAATGTTCTTTTTTAGCATTCTCTACCTCAGGGTTGCCTACTAAAAAACAACTGAAAGCTTCTTCAATATGATCCACACGAAGGATATCGTTTAAAATTGGATTGATAGCATCTGACATGTTGATTTCATTAATTCTTAAACTTTTATTTAAACTTTGAAGCACCACAAAACCCAATACAAACAATAAATAAGGTTATGTCAAGCATAATCGAGCATAATGAAGTTGTTTACGATCTTTATGACTAATTTCATTGTATTATTTATTGTTGAGGTTATTCTTATAACCTCAAAATATTAAACCAACTTATACGAAGCGTGGTTTATATAAATATAAATTAAAAAGAAAATGTCAAATAAAAATAAAACAGAAGAAGCTGAAGAGTCGAACGAAGCAATAGAAAATGCGTGGGAAATGAAAATACCGAGCTTTAAACCTGAACATAATCCACATGGACTATTAGAAGAGAGTTCATTTGCTACTCTATTTCCACAATATCGAGAACAATACTTAAAGCAGGTATGGCCCTTAGTTCAGAAAGCTTTGAGTGAACATCACATTAAAGCCGAATTGGATCTTATAGAAGGTAGCATGACTGTTCGTACAACTAGAAAAACATGGGATCCATACATAATAGTGAAGGCTAGAGATATGATTAAGTTACTCTCTAGAAGTGTACCATATGAACAAGCTAAGCGAGTTTTAGAAGATGAAGTTGGTTGTGATATAATAAAAATTGGAAAAATTACAAGAAATCGAGAAAAATTTGTGAAAAGGCGGCAGAGATTAATAGGACCCAATGGTTGCACATTAAAATCCATAGAGCTTCTAACAAATTGTTATGTATTAGTGCAGGGACAAACAGTATCGGCTTTGGGTCCATATAAAGGTCTCCAACAAGTAAGAAAAATTGTAGAAGATACAATGAAAAATATTCATCCAATTTATAACATCAAAGCACTGATGATAAAGCGTGAATTATTGAAAGATCCAAAATTAAGAAATGAAAACTGGGAGAGGTTTTTACCTAAGTTTGTTAATCAAAATATTAGTAAAAGGAAACAGCCTAAGAAGAAGAAGGAGAAGAAAGAATATACGCCATTCCCTCCAGCACAAACTGAAAGTAAAGTGGATAAGTTGTTAGCTTCGGGAGAATATTTCTTGAATAAGGAGCAAAGAAAAACTAACTCTCAAAAGAAGAAAGAGGAAAAGCAAAGTGAAGCCGCAAAAAAACGGGAAGAGAGGCGGCAGCAGCCATTTATACCACCTGAAGAAGTTACAGCAGCGAAACAACCTGAGAAGAAACAAAGTATTGTTGATATACAGAAGTTGAAAGAAAAAATAGCAAAGGCGCAAAAGAAACAGTCAAAAAGTGTTAAGAAACAAAAATTGTAAATTAATATTTATGCAATAAATTTGATTAAAAATGATTTTTTTGAAATGCTTCTTTCTTCCTTAAAACCTTTTTTATTTTAGGAAGAAACGGTTTTTTATCTTTTTTTTCATATTATACAAGTAAATTCATTAAGTAACAAAGTATACCGCTAATGTAGGTATTTAACATCAAACATTGAGGCTTTAAGATTATCTGTACTTTAAATATAACTGTTACGTATTACTCTTGTATGTTTGGTCTTTTTTGTATACAATTGAACATCCTTAGGAACGAAAAGACTAAAAAATTGTGAAAATTTGAGAATATTAAAAATTTATCTGAAGCTTGTATTACAGTAAAAATCTGTCAACAACGTACAATCCTGGGCTCTATGGATTTGTCCGTTTTTATAAGTATATCTTCAAGATAATAATAAGACAGTGTATCGCATTTGACATCAAACATTTAGATCTAACAGACATAATTACCGCATATTTGTATAATTTTACCCTCTTTCAGGACTGACAGCCTTGTAAGAAACTGAAAATATTGCCATTCATGTCGAATTTATAATACAGTAAAACCTCTCTACAACGGACAGTCACGTACTCAACAGGTTTGTCCGATCGAGATGGGTGTACAAAGATGTTTGTTAAAAGTTCCTACTTAAGACGCTTAAAAAACAGGAAATAAAATACTTACACAAAAAGATGAACTATAAAACAGCAAAATATAGAAGAAATCGAAAATAAGTTAGCTTGTATATGTATTTCAGCTGTAAACAAAGATGGTATTAATGGTAAGAATGGTACATATCTTCTGAGCCAACAAACAGGAAATACGCAAAATGTATAAAAATATTTTTAAATAATGTTTTGAGATCAAGCTGGACGTGATTAACATTTTTATTAACTTCTATAATTTGTTATAATTTCTATTAATAAATGGTTTCTAATCTATGCATTTTTTTAAGATTTCTTTTATAATAACTTTTCCAGATACGCAGTCAAAACGCAAGAAAATGTATCACAATACAATAAACATAGATAAAAAAACTTTCTAAAGAAAATGTATTGCGCGTTAGCTCAATAGTGATGTTAATCTTTGGTATTGATTACACATGATAGATAGGTAAAGTGATTAAAGATAATTGTCTTGCATACACCGAGTTGTAATTTTGTTTGTTTAAATTTGAACGCAATGTTAATATTGCCCCTTTTATGGAACGACTGCATGTATTGCAGTGGAGGGCGGGGCTTATTCGTAACTATGGCTAGTTTTTATACATTCGGTTACGTCGCTGTTTAAAGGAGCTCGCGTTCCGATCCAGTATGTGCACTGATTTCCTACACTTTCGCACTGATATATATTTTAAAACTGTCCGTTAGAAAAGGTTTCACTGTAGTAGTTCCTACTCTATTATAAAAGATGTGAAAAAAAAATACAATTACACATAGCTAGAAAAATGTGTGGTAGATTGCGGATTAGAATGGAAGATTTTAGGGCTAGATGTAATACTAAAGGAAGATATTTATATAAAAGGTGGCCCACTTCTATAAAATCAAATCTGTGATATTTACTATAAGAGCTTCATTGCAAAACTCAATTAAAACAAAATTCGTAAAGATACAGGCTCATTTTTTTAATTGGAACAGTTTTGTATTTAAAAATCCATCCATTAGTGGAGCTTTACTATATTTAATTTAATCAAGTAAATGTTCCACACGTATCAAAATAATTTTTTCATGATAAATATATATTTGCTACCTATTTACAATTAACAACTAAATATGATAATACAATCTCTAAAAAAAAAGTAAATTTTAAAATTGAAGTGGTACAAACACATTTTTTTCAGTTCAAACTAAATCCCAATGCGTTGCTTTTGGTGTTTCTTAATTGATAATTTCTTAACACACATAGATCTCTGGCAGCTAATGAACGTCCTTGAGTGGTATGCAGATCGTGTAGATGCAACAAAATCCCGGGTGTAAATAATTCCGGTAATGTCTTCAATAATTGAGATCCCAAAGTCGGAGGAATTGCAGTAAGGACAGCCTCAGATCGCGACGATCTAACTTCCACTATGCTCTTGATTAATTCGAATGTGAAATAAGTCTGTTGACTGATTTGACCGTCCTGCATGCCTGTTTCTAAAGTATTCAACAGCTGTCTTAACGCATCCAAGACATTATCTTCACTATCGGTCTTGAGCCTTTTGGCGGGTATTTCTTCCATGCCATCGTCAGTCGTGGAACAACACGCTGCATATATTGAATGGCTAGTTAAACGGGCTAATGTTGATAACTGTGGTTCAACTAAGGAATCTGCTTGTAATGTATTAAGCAGTATTTGGGGAAGACAACTAGACAATAGTTGATAAGCACATGATTTTATTTCTACATGAAATATTGCTAATGCTATGTCGGCACCTCTCTCTAACTGGTCCCTGTATCTCAGTTTAAGTAGTTCTTGAAGTACAGACGATACAAACCATCTCGCTCCAGCAGTATCCAAAAGGCAATGCAACGTCCTTGCAGCGGTATGATCCACCCATCCCCTATTTACCGAAGCTTTCCACGCTGTATTTAATTGTTCAGAAGCTGGCTGTCTCGACACTAGATGACCTCCGCTTTTCGGTTTTAAAGACAGTTGCACGTCTCTTTGCATTTTTTGAATGATCTCGCAAGTAAGTTGCCAACGTTCTCTCAAGCTAACATCATCCGCATTGGGTGCCGATAGTAGTAATTCATGTACCATATTAACCGGTTTTAAAAGGGTATCATGAGGGGCTGTTCGCATATAAGCGCAAAGCCAAGCCGCCGCCGCTAATGGAAGGCAACACATTCGCCCTCTTATAGCGTCTAGTATTCGTTTTACGTCGGAAGGAGCTAAAGCACCTTGCTCCCATGCTATAAGCACCTCCTTCATTACACCGGCCATATTAACCAAAATATCTTGCCATTTTATATTAACGGAAGAGAAATCCGCTTCACCCGCGTTGAATTGCCTAAGTAACGCATTTACCGTGGCGGGATCACAAAGTTTCAAAAGTTGCTCAGGAGCTTTTGGTCGATTCGGTTCCACCATACAATTAGTCACCCATCTCTCTAATAAGGACTCCCCTCCGTCTAATACTGCAGATGCGCCATGTCTTTGGACGATCGCTACGAGCATCAAGAACGATATATCGAACAATTGCGATCGAGCTCTGTCTCCGCCAACTTTAGATACTTCGTTAAATCGTACTAATCTTTGCACTAAAGTTCGTAGTTGACCTTGAACCGTTGCAACTGCTAGTACGAGCTCAAAACTGTTACCCGTTAATACTTGATGCAACATGCCTGCAAAAGAAAGTTATAACACATCAGTTCAAATACAAAATACGTGAGTTCAAAAGTCAATTACGTCAAATAATTTGCTAAACTCTCTTACTACATTTTGAGAGCTTTCGAAAAATTTGGGATCGTGCTAATGGTGTTCATCTATTATTAAAATCTGCTTCAATGACGAATTTTCTTACCAGTAGTCTACTACTTTTTTAAAAAATAAAAATATAAAGTAGGAGAGGACTTAGTCTAAAGAAGAAGGAATGTAAATATCTGCGAAACAAAAAGTTAGTTGTTTTTTCCTACACTAATCAACATAAAATGTGCTCCTAATTTCCCAATTTAACCGACTACTTTAGGCTTTAAATGTATATTAGAAATACTGCATTTTAACAAATATAAGCTTTAAGTATCTAGAATGTTATTGTTACGGGCGCTTATTTGAATTAAATGTCTAAGTGCGCAGAAGATGGCGCCACCTGTATAGAATTGAGATTTTGGCGGAGAGCATCTCAGATAGTAAAACCATATATAGAGAGCAGTGTAGTATGCTTCATCGATACGTAATCGAAATTTCTATTGCGAAGAATATTCGGAAAAGATATCGACTGGGGTCCGAAATTTACAACCGCATTGTATATGCCGGAATTCATTTTTATTTGTTTAAGGAGATAATCAACAAGTATGTTGTCTGTTGTTCAATATAAGGTAGTTTCACGACTTTACTAAGGAGGATAGTCACGATATCCTTATAGGAAAAAATCCTGTACATTTGTTCCTTCCTTCAAAATCTACTGCTCCGGTTATTGAAATTTTCACTCACTTAGAGTTGACATTTAAAGTAAAAGGAATTATTCGAAATTTAATATTTTTTTACCCG